>KZ870269.1:9637-22248 GCA_003456935.1 Machilis hrabei | reverse complement strand
TTCACATACATTTTTTTCTATTGTTTTCACGTGTGGATCTCACCCTCGAGCTGTGTGACATCATTTCGTATACACCCTGTATAATTTGGTAGAGTGACGAGGCTAGATAAAAACTTGGCTATTAGAATAATAAAAGGAAATTAGACATGGCTCCCAACAATTGCCTCGTTTTGCATAACAACGCAGTTCTAGAATACCATAAACTTATAGGATCAATGTCATAAGTTTTACTGTATGATATTTTTATTATTGGAGTTGGATACGTGATGCTTTACTTCCCACCGTGGATATTATAGGAGTTCACACATGAAACATCCAACCCAGTTGGTAATTTTGATTTAGAGTTAGACCAACCAGGCTGGCTTGGCCACGTGATTAGTACTACATGATACGATGACTGAAAAAACAATGATTTAGGTGGTGGTTTTAGTTTAGCTAAAGCGCAATTCTTCATAACGCTCGTATGTTGTGCGACAAAACATTTAAGTGTTTACGAGAGTGAATCAGTCACCTTTACTGCAGATGGAACCCTTCACTAACAGTCGTTACGTTGCCAAGGATTTTAGAGTCAGTTCGCTGACGCAATATTTATGCGTAGAGTACTTGCTAGGTTTTTTATTTTAACTCTAAAAATTTGTACGTACGCATACATCAAGCTCCCATTACGTTCAGTGTGGTATCCTGGTGACGTACGCAGTGGATCAGACCTAATCTGTACTTTTTTCACAATGCTCAGGCACATGGCTTGGTTTGTCATGGCCCTTGACATCTACACTACCCCCTGGCTGAGCGCACAGCTAAAACGTGAATCGTGGTTTTATGCACTGTGTAAAGTTTGTTGGAATCGTTGGGGAGAATAGTTATTCATTGTTGAAATCAATACTTTCATCACACAGGAAGCGGAAATCAAGGTTGCACGAAAAGAATGTTCCAAGTATTCATTTTAAATTTGACCACTTTGCTAGAAGAGAAAATATTATTTTTAAATAATGTTTCTTAACTCTGTAACAACTTGTCTAGTGTGATATTTTTCGTTGTTAATAAGACTCGAATCGAGGTATATTGTTCATAGTTTCAGAAAATTATCGCCCATGGAACGAANAACAAAATGGCCAGTGAAATAATTACACAAAACTCGTACAGGGTTAGTGAATTGTGGCAGTGCTGATTAAAAAGTAAACACGATTTATTTAATTTACTATGCTGTGAGATAAAACAGCGCATGCGACTCGGTAAGCGGGTCTGCAGGGCTCGATACCGTAACAAACCACATAATTTTCATTTTCCAAAAGCAATTATATTGAGATTTTACTTCCAGATTTTAAGTTATTTTCATGTATATTTAAAACATTGATTGGTATTTTCATTAACTTTATTTAATTTCATTTTAGAGAGAGTTGTTTGGAAATGATATCAACGAAAATGTATCTTAAATAACGAGAAATATATGGAAATAGCTTAGAAGCTACATATTTACTTTTAAAATCCAAAACATTTGGGTTTATCTGAATATCGAACTGCACCCCCACTTTTTTCGTACCTTTCAATACTAGCGGGACATATATGTCCCAGTTGTGGGACTATGTGTCCCAGTATAAAAGACTAGTGGGACACACATGTCCTAGGCCAATATATGAACCCACGTTTGACCAAAAAATATAAAAACTTGGATTTATGTTTGAAAGGAAGTACAGTACCAGCATNGATCCACCAAAGATCCGGATCGTTGATATGTGCGCGAACAGATCCGCGGTGAAATCCGCATTATCGGATCCATGCGCGATCCCATCCACGAAACGATCCGATCCACGAAACGATCCAATCCACCAACGATCCGGATCGTGGATTTTTGCGTGATCAGATCCACGGCGATATCAGCATGTTCGGATCCATGCGCGATCCGATCCATGTTATAAACTGTTCCGATGACTGATATGATCCGATCCGGAGCTAATTTTGCCGCTCCGTTTGACACGATCCGATCCTGATTCGACACCCTGGTTTTAACTGGCTATTTTCTGTCCGTCTTCAGTGAGAAATCGCTTAGTCTTCACCATTAACACACTTTTTTTTACATAATATCGGGTATATACACTCACGTATTTTTAAATCCATTCACTTATCTCCAATGCCCTTCAGGTAGTAATTGTTCGTATCATTACAGCCGCATATATTTTTCGTTTTGCACTAGTATAACACGATGACCCACGCTTGAAAAGTATGTGAACACTATACAGTGGGTCAGAAAATTCGCGCCCACGGACTCCATGAGCTGATTCTATGATGAATATTGAGCAATAAATTCCTCTTACAAAATGCTGTGTGATGCGTACTTTTTGCATAAAAGTTATTAAATATTTGAGGAGATATGACAACGTTGCATTGTCAAAGAGGACTGGCGAACTGTTTACAGTAAGAAACATTTTGTATTATTGTTTATCCGTAGCACCGTGGTAACGTACCTGTCTTGTAAGTAGGAAGCCTGGGTTCGATCCCCAACATATGCTACATTTTTAAGTGTTTTTCTAATTGGTTTTGTTAGCAATTACATCAAGATCTAGGAGACATTTTTATTAGTGCCCATGTTGCTATTTACAATTGTATTACGTAAACAATGGATATAATTTTAACAACGAAATTATGTAGTACCTGCAAATAAATAATTGTGTACACTTGTGTTGCTACAAAAACAAAGAATGCAATTATTAATAAGTGTAGCAACACAAATGTACACAATTATTTATTTGCAGGTACTACATAATTTTGCTGCTAAAATTATATCCATTTGTTTTTCATTATTTCAATTGTAAATAGCAACATGGCTAATAATAAAAATGCCTCCTGTATCTTGATGTAATTGCTAATAAAACCAANTAGAAAAACACTAANAAATGTAGCATATGTTGGGGATCGAACCCAGGTTTCCTACTTAAAAGACAGTTACGCTACCACGGCGCTACGGAAAACCAATAATAAATAACGTTTCTTACTGCATACAGTTCGCCAGTCCTCTTTGACAATGTAACGTTGTCATATCTCTTCAAACATTTAATAATTTTTATGCAAAAAGTACGCATCGCACAGCATTTTGTAAGAGGTCTTTATTGCTCAATATTCATTATAGAATCAGCCCATGGAGTTCGTGGGCGCGAATTTTGTGACACCCTGTATATATATATATACACACACACACACACACACACACGCTATATGTACTCCCTGAAGTGCATGTTTCACTTTGTATGATTTTTGTAACGGTATCTGAAATCCGGAGCTATTTTAATTTTAAAGTTTGTGTTTGTGCTACGTGTTGAAATTTGTTTACTTGCGGTGTTTGCGTTTACTTCAGCTCTTACGTTAGATTTGGAAAAGTATTATTACATGGCAAAAGAAGAAATTGTCAGTTGACAGTTTAAGTACATAGTTGCTGTTGGTTATACTGATACTATCGTGCACTGCCTACTGAAGGTAAGTAGGTCTATTTTTTATTTACATTCATATTTAATTACGTGCAATCGATGTTTTTATTTGTACATTTCAATATTACAGTAAGGTTAAAAAAAGTGAGAGCTATTAAAGAAAAACTTATTATTTTAAGATATTTTCAAATAAGAATAAAAGTTGTATTGTGTTTGAAGACATTTTTAGAGACATGCCTGTAAGTGATGAGAGCGAGTTCGTCAAACGTGAAGGTTAGTTATTTGCAGTGTAATGTGCTCTTATGGTTGCAAACACTACATCCAGCTTTGCAGTTATTGGTCAAGCGACGTACAGAATCATAAAGTTGAGAGGCACTAGAATTTCTGCAGTGATAACGTGTCTGCTCTCTATCAAGAAGAATATCGATTAATGAATTTCTTGCTGCCATCCTGACTTGCAATCTTTAAATGTAGTTCCCAGGTACTATAAGTGTTTAGTTACTTGATGATATTGGAATAGTTTACATCTTCGCTTTTAAATTTAGATTTTTGTTGCTATAAAAACCATTTAATTGGCTTTACCGATACTGATTACATCTATTAATAAATTATCGACATCGCCTCGTCAGTTTGTTAGCGAAATGTTAAAATTATTTCGAGTCTCATTAAAACTAATCACATAGCATAAATACACCGTCTGTCCGAAAAGTTCCAGGACTGCCTTTTTTTTTCTAGCCTACAAGTGGGGCCATCTGTTAGACACCTGAAGAATCTTTTAATGACAACATTCAGCTGTAAACGTGCGTTTGGTTGAGTCAGTTATGACCATTCTGTGCGGAGTAGTGGGCTTTTGGATTTTTTGGTTTGTCAACTAATTGTGATGGAACACAGAGCAGTGATAAAATTTAATTTTAAACTCGGAAACGGAAACGTACGAGTTGATGAAAATTGCTTACGGTGATGACTGTTTATCACGTTCGAAAGTATTTGAGTGGTACAAAAGATTCAAAGAAGGCCGAGAGTAGTGTTGTAAATAGAAAAAAAAGTAACTAAACAAGGGAATTTTTTTACATTTATCTTTTTTCATTTATTGAAGAAATTAAGGTGTTTTTAACAATTTAAAAATGTACTAGTATTAGTGTGTGATTGTACCATCTGATGGCACTATCATCACATTGTTGTGTCAAACAAATTACAGGGTAGAGACTGCACTTTCCTTTTCATTGTTATTTCTTTCCAAGGATACGTTTAATTTTTCTGACTTTTGTATTAAATGTTGGCTATTGTCCATCAAATAAACAGCTGTAGGCCTTGTACTTGTACACCAACAATATTATTGTAGTCAGAAAGTATGTTTGTAATGAACAAATCACTTAGGTCATGTATTAAAATAACCTTGATGCTAAAAATATATTTCCTTCCGTAATCAATAGCCATAATTGAGATTATATTACTAAGTTAATCCTATTTAATCTATGTCATAGAGGAAATATTTGCCAAATAAGATCCAAAACTAAAGATCGTTATTAGTAATATATGATACTAATGATTAACGACCCAGTTTAGACCTACATGGCTACAGTTACAAGACTTCTTGTTCTTCTTCTAAGTCAGTCGCATTCAAAAATATTAAAACTGCTGCTGGAATCTTGAAGGGATATGACAGTGTTGGTGTCATCTGAGTCACTTTCATCCCTACTCTGCCCACTTGGATGTTTTGTCTTTCTTGGGCCCCGTTGAGAAGGAGATTGCTGGGGTGTAAGTGTAACAGGCTTTGGAGGCTTGTCCCGACTGTCCCGCAATTTAAGGTTGTGTTTAATGTACACAATTTTCCCTGTCTGTTCCTCTTTTTTGTGAGAATTTTAGTGTAGGTACTGAAAGAGCGCTCACAGGAGGCACTTGTAGGTGGAAGTCGCAGCACTTTAATGTCAAGCTGGGTTGAACTGCATAGTCCTTTCCGCCAAGCTGTTGCAGATATTTTGTCAACAACAAAAAAAAATGCTTTTTTTAATGTAAATGTTTAAAATTGAAACAACACATTTCTTTTCTTAATCAAATGTCATAATTAAGAGTATTACCGAAGTTTAATAGTATAAACATATTTTTAAATATACTTTTGTTTATATTTTCATCCATCATTTTTTCTTGTAACGGTAGGGAGCAAGAAGCCAATATTTCATAATAAATATCAATTATAAATGTTTTACAAAATTAAAACATTTAATGATAACTTCAGGAAATAACAGTAAAAATGTGTTCAGTAATGAATTTCTGCAACCGTACAGGAATGCTCTGAACCTTGCAGATCAGTGTCATCAGATGGTGCATCTATTTATTAATAGTAGCATATTTTTTATTTTAAAAATCAACCTTCTTTTCTTCACTATGCGACAAAAAACCAGGAAGTAAGAAAACAAACATGAAATGTGCAAAAAACAACTGAAGAATACGGTTTTTTGGTAAAAAAATAAAAAATTTTACAACACTAGCCGAGAGTCACTTGAAGATGATGCAAGATCGGGGTTCCCCACCACGAGCTCAACAGATGCGAACTTCGAAAGAATTCGTGGTCTCCTGGTTTCTGACCGTCACCTCACTTGAAGAAAAGCTCAATATTACTAAAACAGTGGTTCACGACATTATCCGGAACGTTTTAAAGAAGAAAAAGGTGTGCGCCAAATTAGTTCCATACAGTTTGACTCCCGAGCAAAAGAACAGCGCGCGAACGCCTGTCGCAACTTGATTGAAATGGCAAATGAGGACAATTCTCTTTTTAAAAAAATATTCACAGGTAACAAGTCATGTTCTATTGAATATGAGCATACAACGAAACGGCAAAGTGCCGAATGATTCAGCCCTGGTGAGCTGAGACCAACGAAAGTGCGAATGATGAAATCGAAGACAGAAGTCACATTTTTTCGACGCACAAGGCATTATTCACCAGGAATTTGTTTCCTAGGGTACTATTGTGACGTCTCATTACTACTTGGGTGTACTGGAGCGGCTTTGCAACAGGATCCGACCAGAACGGTGGGCCGAGAAAGACTTCTTTCTGCAGCACGACAACGCGCCCGCCCACACGGCTGGAATTGTGATGCTGTTTTTTGTGCTCCATCACCCTCCGTATTCACTTGATCTAGCTCCGTGTGACTTTTTTCTTTTTCCAAAACTCAAGTTGCACATGAAAGGTGAACGCTACGATGATATTAAAGACATTCAGACCAATGTGACGCGTGAATTGAAGAGGATTTCGTCAGAAGAATTTTCAAATACTTTCCAATGGTTATAAAACCGTTGTAATCGTTGCATTGGTGTTGGAGTGCACTATATAGAACGTTTAAATTATTTTTTTTTAAATCCATATTTTCAATTTTTTTAATGGTAGTACCGGGATGTTTCGGACCGACGGTATACATACACGGTCGTCCTATTTAGGGCTTTATAACAATGATAGTAAAATCCTAACTGTATCCTCTCGTTGGCCAGCTTATTTACCCTACAGTTTTGTCATTAACCCCGCCACTGAAAATACTGAGACCACTTATTCTGTCTTGAGACGTCGTATTATTCTGTCTTGAGACGTCGTATTCCGTAGATAATTCTTTATTAATTTTAATTTTGAAAAAGGTCGCTCATTTGTGGTTAGTCACGGACAAGGTCAGGAACAGTAGAAAAGCTGTGCAGAGGTCTGGAATGATAGATTCTAGCATGTCGTTATCTGTTAGTAAAAGATCGGCCAAATCTGTAATTAATGTTTTGAACTTTACCTCATTCTGCAAAACCAATCTGAAGCTTTGAATCTGATAAGGAAAAGCATACGTGGTGTGTTTTAAAAGTTCGGTGAATGGTCCGATATCTCAACGGCAACATGGGCCAGGTGCGCGCGCATGATAATGGCTATCCAAAGGCATGTCAAGAAGCGCCACCTAGCGTGGCGTACACGTCGCCGTCAGGGTAAACCGGCTGCGGGCAGTCGAACGTAGTCAGTGTGAGAGGTAGTGTCACAGTGCAATGGAGCAACGAGTGAACATCAAGTTCTGCTACAAATTGGGGGAAACGGCGACGCATGAAATGTTGGTGCAAGTGTACGGGACGGAAGCCGTGAGCAGAAAATGTGTTTACGACTGGCTCATCCTCAGTCGTTTCCTTCCCGTCGCGACAGTGTTTGAACCAGTCATAAACACATTTTCTGCTTACGGCTTCCGTCCTTTCACTTGTACCAACATTTCATGCGTCGCCGTTTTCCCAAATTGTGTAGCAGAACTTGATTGATGTTCACTCGTTGCTCCATTGCACTGTGACACTACCTCTCGCACTGACTACGTTCGACTGCCCGCAGCGGGTTTACCCTGACGGCCACGCTAGGTGGCGCTTCTTGACATGTCTCTGAATAGCCATTTGCATGCGCGCGCACCTGGCCCATGTTGCCGTTGAGATATCGGACAATTCAGGCATTCACCGAACTTTTTAGACATACCATGTATGTCAGTCCTTTTTACTCCACTGTGAAGTCTAGTGCTTTCCTATTTAAGTTATCATCCTATGTAGCTTACAGAAATATAGGAGTAAGTAATGTAATTTTATCCCTTTATAATGTGTTTGTATATGTTGTAATTTTTATTTATGGATTTGATAATTGCTTATCGAGTGCCAGCTCATCAAAATATGTCTCAATCCTCTCAGCTGATGTCAACATTCCATTGATTTGCGAGAGAAATGGCAGACTACCTTGCTTTTTGGAAATTGTTCGTATAATTAGAGAGTGTATTAGCAGTATTTTGAAGAGCTGATGTGTTATACAGATCAACATTCTTTGCTTGAAGACATTTTGAAACCAAGTGAATATATTTTTTGTTTGCAGGACTACTTGAAAAACACTCAAATTTTTCTAATCATTTTTCATCGCATTTGCTCGTAATTTTTTAAGATTGCATTATAATTCTAGATAAGGCCTTCATAACGTTTGAGTATATATAACCGAGTCAGACCTCGATGACCAACGTGTCAGGCAAAGTTATCAGTTAAGATGAACATGATGAGAGTTCCCAAATTGTATGTACTTTGGCTAAAAACATGTCGTCTCTCAAATACGCCGTAAAAAAAGTTGTTTCTTGGACACATGATGCCGCAACATTTAGGACTGGAAATAAATTATCCGCTGCGCAGTGGACATATTTAGCAGTCCTTTGTTTTTGTTTAATTCTCGTTTTTACGCCAGTATACATGCCAGACATGTTCACTGCACCGTCATATCCTTTCCCACAACATTTTGAAGACAACAGTCCCTTTTCTTTAATCCCTTTTAAAATTGTTGTCTCTAATCCAATAGCAGTCTGGTCCTTACTCCTCTGAAGCCTAGAAGGTAACATTTATATACATTTCTGTGGGTTTTTCCGTCGAGTCTTTGGAAATAGAAATGTATCAGTAAACCTGACTTAGTTGGCCCTTTTTACTTGCATCTTTATTTATGGATAAAAATTAAGCAGATTTTATCTCTGTTAATATTTCATTTAAAACTTGAATCAGCTCATCCTCAATTTTGTTACTTAGATGATTTTAAGTTCCCTTGGGCCTACTTATATGTTCCTGCAGTACAAGATCATATTTAGATAGTAATTCCGTAAATGCTAAAAAGTTGCCACCGTTTGTTTTTTCCTCATTTTTTTCTGTGACCCCGAAATGCAAGGTTAGATGCAGCTAATTGCGTTAATTATACGGCCAAGTATTTCGTTCCACTTGTTCATTTCTTTCCATTTTTCAGACTCAGTAGCAACATCTATTGTATTTTTTTTCTTACATTGAAAACAACACATGCTCTAAAATGTGAATTACTAGGTGCATGCGTTAATATTTTTTGACAAACCTTGCCACCCGCCTACACCTTCTATTCAGACAGATTACAAATTTGGTAAACGTCTGTTTGCAAATAACCAACATTGTTTGCAGTAGGCAAAGTCACTATATGCTGAATAACAAAGCTACTATCGTGCAATTTTTATACCACTTTTTGTTGCCTTTTCATAGTAAACCATAGAAAAAGATATATTATTCTGCTCAGGATTTTTTGATAAAAGGGCATCTAGGCTTAGAATGGGCTCATTATGTAAAATACCAAAACACTTTCTTTTTTAAATACCTTTCCAATACTGATTAATTATTTCTCTTTTCTCAAAGAACAACCAGGCTCATTAATTTCGTGTTAAAATACATCAGGTTCATATTTAAAATTATCTTCTTTTTCAAATACGTAGGGAAGTCAAAAAGTAAGGTTCCTTATTTAACTACCAACGAATTATTGCACTCAATGAGATCGCTCTTTGCTTGCAACGTAGTTTGAACTTTGACTAATAGGTAGAACCACTAATCAAACCATAGTCCCGCCATTTTCCTAACCTACGCAACTGCAGCATGGCTACTGTTCTGAGTGAATGGACCGCTGCAGAGGTGCGAGTAGTTATTAGGTTTTTGTGGGCAAAAGCAAGTTCATCAGTTGAAATTCACCGTCCACTTAAAGACATTATGGTCCAAACGTGATGACTGTACAACATGTGCGAAAATTACGCCGTGAATTTAGAGGCGCCGTTCTGGAAAAATCATGGCGACTCTGTTTTGGGAGATTCATGGTGTGCTTATGTTGCATTTCACTCCTCCTAATGCAACAATTACTGTTTCTGCTTACCAAGAGACTCTCATGAAACTGAAGAAAGATGTTCAACGCAAAAGGACTCAAATGTCTGCCAAGGAACTGCTGCTGTTACACGATAATGCGCGACCACACTCAGCTCGTGCCACAGAGGATCTTTGTAAAAAAAAATGGGGCCCTGATCTGGCACCTACAAACTTCCATCTGTTTCCAGTGTTGAAAAACATCTTCGTGGCAAGTAATTCCACTCGGACGACGACGTGAAATATGAGGTGAAATATTGGCTACGAGAGCAAGATCCCACATTCTACCGACGAGGTTTTGATTCGTGGATTTCTCGGTTGGACAAGTGGCTCAACAAAAAGGGTGATTACGTGTAAGTATTTGGGTTAAACTAGAAAAGTAAGGCTTTCTTCTTAGTTCTACGCTTACTTTTGGCACTCACGGTGCTTTTGAATTACAGGTTACACCCTTTCGTGAGTTGCTTATAATAATAAAAAAAAAGATAATCAAGAAAGTACTGAATGTAGGAACCTTATTTTTTGACTTCCCCTCGTAAAACTTGAAATATCATTTCACTGGTTTGTATCTGTAGAGGACACGTTTGGATGAAAAACGGAGTTTATTTTTACTAATTTTGAAATGGTATTTTTGTATTTCTTTTTCTTCTTCGCGGGCTTCCATTCCTTCGGGCTGTTCCGTATTGCTGTACGTGTGTTACGCCACTGCCTGTCTCGCCTCTCCTCTCCTCAAAATGGACCTAGTAGGGCCTACTATAAAGTACGATTTGCGTATATTTTAATCTGAATATTTATCTAAAGATAAGTTTTTAGGAGGTAGGTAGTTTTCTCAAAACATATCAATGTTTTTTATTACAAAACTTTGCGTAGAAACCAAGAGTGTAATGTAATTTTCATTTCCAATATTTCAATAAATAGAGTTTGTATTAGCGCTCTGGAACAGTAGGAAAAACACGAAGTGCACCTACGATTTGCTTTTTCTTTAACATATTTGCTTTTTAAAATGTCAGCGTCTCGATATTCGTAGTTTTTTACTACTGGTATGATTAGCAGCAAAAACATTGAGAATAAAACAGGCTACCTAACACAGTGTGAGACCCAGTATTAAGACTTGGACTGTGCAGTATTCTACATTTTAATCACAGAGATGGATCTTGTAGGGTAGCTTATTAATATGAGATACACAGTCACACTAGCAAGTGCAGCTGCAGTAGAAAAGTTTATGTAGTGAGCTATATTGACGAGAGAATGATCAAATACCGTCAGCAAGAATCGGGATGCTGACTAAACAGCAGGCTGAGCTTTCGTCGTGTGGACGTTTTCCATTCTTCATCGGTAGTTTACGAGTGAAGCAGTAAACCTTGCAGGCAATGTCGTCGTCGTAGGTGGACTAAAGCTGGTTCCCCAATGACGAGGCGCGGGTGACATCATGTGTTTTTCGGCGCAAAATATCTCATCACGTACTATGTTGTTACGTCACAAGTAACGCTATGAGACTCTCAAGTTCTTTGTGAGGAATTGTCTTGCGCTTTCGAAAGGCACAGTTTAGTTAATACATCTGACAATATCTTTGCTCGTGTCTTGTTTGTCTTTACTATCCTTTCTGATTTATAATTCTGATGTCTACTGATGCAACAGCAACAAGAAATGGCTCCTTTGAGATTTTCTATTATTTTGAAATAACAGTATTGACATATAAATCTTAAATGTTCGCTGCGCCATCACCGCGACGCGTGAGTTCACGGACATTTAACGACAGTGTAGACCAGAAAATCATAGCAATGACGTCAGATCACCTGATAGTTTAGCCAGTGATAATTGGGTGTTTCACCGTCTGAATAAAAAAGTGTTCATCATAATTTCATAATCATGCCATTGAGCAGAAGTGAGTGGTTGACCGTCTCGATAGAACCTTAACGCGTTGAGTGGACATCACCATCATTGGCTGTTCAAATACCGCGCCGCCCATCATTGGGGAACCAGCTTAAATATTGTCATATACAGACTGACTTATGGTCTACATCTTTACACAATATAGAACAGCGTCACAACGTGTACGTTAACTTCCAACGGCAATAGATACGAGACTAGGGACGAGGTATATATTTGCCTCCCTTACAGCCTACATCCAGTGAAACTTTAAATGGTGAGCAACAACAAAATATAGGGGGCCAAGTTATACAGCGAGAGGATATGGTCAACAATTTTACTGTTATTGTTAGAAAATAGAAACTGGAATGAGGAGAACCGTGTAGGCCTATGGTTTCAATTATTTTTTTAAAAACAAAATACACTATCATACTGACGGTGGATGTTGCCTGTTTATTCAAGTATGTAATCATTAACTGGAAACCCCATGAACTGCTTTTTTTATTGCAACAGGGAACTAAATTTAAAGATGATTCTGTCGATTTTGCTAACATAGTGTGGTAAGTACAGGGTGGCACTTTTAAAAGAGGCCCCAAAACGAATAACTGAAAAAGTGCTATAAACGTTCTTACCTTACAGCAGATGTTGAAAATGGCCCCC
>KZ870265.1:44425-55831 GCA_003456935.1 Machilis hrabei | reverse complement strand
TACATGAACCCTGCAATATAAAAATATATGTATATCAAACATAAAAATATATAAAATATCACGAAAATATGTACAAATTAATTAATAAAATAAAAATCTAGTTAAAATTTTAGGGTTGTAATATGAAAATATTAACTCTAATGCATGTCTCTGGTATTTTCACCTTACCAAAAAATTTTCCCTAGCATATGCAAGCGTTTGAATTCTATAAAAATTGGTATACCCTCAAATACTACTTTTTAAATTAATAGGCTATGACATTAAAAACAGGCGAGCAACGTTGAACAAGGTTACAGCTTTTTTTTAATACCAATGCCAAATTTGCAGTACAATTATTATCAAAGTTTTGATTTTTTTCTTTCACACCCCAAAATTGAAGTGTCCTGAAACTTTTGCACAGCAGTGTATCTGTTAACATATATTAAGAACTCAAATTAAAAAAAAAGATAAACAATATATATACTGAAGGTAAAAAAAAAGCATATTTGGTATTTCTTTTGAGTTTTATTCACATCAAACCTCTCTGTACAAAACACTCAACAATCTTGGCAAAATACTTCCACACAAACATAACCATTTGTTTCCACACATAAGTCAACAATCCATCATAATAATAATAATTTCCAAGTCCATAGCTCTAAATCACGAAATCAAATGCTGGCGACTGGAACAGACAGATTTTAGGACGAACACGAATATTTTGATGGCAATTGGCATCCACGTAACGTCAGAACAGGTAACGAGATATCTTACGTTTGTTACTGACGAGAAGTGGAAACATTTTTGCACGTTGACAATAAATAGTAAACAACGAATTGTTATTTAGAGTGAACAATTCCAAACACTATAAATTAAAGCTCCTTCACAGTGCTATATATACTCCATCAAATATATTTTGCACTTCAAACAAATGATTAGACACAATAACACCATATTCCAAAATATCAGGTAGAAATCACAAATACAAACTACATCACACAACAATAATTATAACGACGGATTTTGTCGACATTCAGAAAACCAAGCAAATTTTTATACTCTGCAAAACTGCTCGAGTATACATAAAAACTTTACTTAGATAAATGAAACCAGACATAAAAATAAATTTAGCTTTTTGTTACACGGGTTTATTAAAACAAATTTCCTTTAACAAAAGAATTATCAGTTCAGACGACACAAGATACTAAATAGGCTTACTCTGGTTACCAGTTACAGACAGCAAAATCTTTCAATCTTTGGTATTAATAATAAAAATATAGAACAAGTATTTTAACTGTGAGGCTGTATTAAATCAAAGACTAATTTAAGATTGCCAGGAAATAATAATAAATAATTTATTAAACCAAACACACAAGAACACCATATTATTTTGGACTAAAGAAAAAATTAGATGTAAATNAAATACGTCTGTACACTTGTTGTAATCATAATAAAATAAAGTATTAGGCAAGCATGACTTTTTGTACCTTTCTTTGACACACTACTTTACTAGCAGAGTCGATATTGATGGACCAACGCTACCAATGGACTACCCTAAATTTTCCGGCACTAAGTGCTGCAGTGAAACTGAGGTGGTGCATCACTCAAGAACATTCACAACTCAAAGTAATACTAAAGCAACAAATGAAAAACACTAAAGGAAGAAAGATGTATTTTAATTTACCATCTGTCTTTCAAACAGATTTTATACATATTTTAGAATCACTCACATCATAAAATGACTACACATTAGCAAAAAACAGGCTGGTTCAAAAGTATCTGTACATAGGAAATATTTAGATCATTTTCTTGGTCAGATAAGAAAACTGTGGCAAGGTTGTAGAGGATTTCAACAGGAAAACTTGCCCTGGGGTAAAAGATTTAAACAACCGAGTTTTGCCATTCCTACAACAGTTGTTGTATAAACTTGACAAAAGAGGAAAGATACAAAAGATTTTAGTAGGAAAAAGAAGGTCAATGATTAATACTGATTTTTATAAAGTGAATTTATAGACTGCTTACAGTCTAGATAATCATGGCATTCTTAAAAAATACAAGACAAAAAATTAAAGAGCATTCAAATGTGTTGCAGTTTAGTCACATTTAATGCAAAGTAACTTGTTATCACAAAATAGCTGTTAATAGAAAATTAATTTTGATTTGGTCCCTTTCTATGTTATAGGCAGTTCTATTTCTTTGGTCATTCTACTTTTTAAGTCCCACTACGTGTTTACAAGTGTTCAACAAAAACAATGCAATTCAAGCATTTCAACGCAAACTATTCTCTTAAAACAGATTGTTGGTATTTTATAACTTTCTTATTCACAATTATGAAAAGGCACTTTGGACATTATGTGCTACTTTGGATATTTGTAATCACAATATACTATTAACCTTTGCTACAACAATATTACCATTCAGTTCTGTAAACAGTAAAAATCCACATTAACAAACGAAGAACTAAAAATACTCGTATTCAATATCGTCAAATCTTATCGTATGTAATACAAATAAATACCACAACATAAATGTGATGTTTACTTAAGGCTGGATCTACAATGGATCTGAAGTCGGGACTCTATAATCTTGGTATCAGTTGGGAGTGCAAAGTCTTTTCACATTTTAAGTTTTTGCGGAAACAGGTGTAGGCACACGATTATATTAGAAAGAAAAGAGATTTCTTACCATACACCGTTAGTCTTTGTCTTTTAATATTTCGCCAGGATATGCGCCCCTGGCGCGAAATGACAGTACTCTCCAAGATGGCTACTTTGTTGACAACGTAAATGCAGTGATTTTCTGATGAAGCCAGGGGTGCATATCCCGGCGAAATATTAAAAGACAAAGACTAACGGTGTATGGTAAGAAATCTCTTTTCTTTCTTTCTAATATAATCTTTTCACATACTGAAACTAGTAATCCAGTGGTATCCTAACTCTTCACATATCAGCCACTGCGAAAGAACAACTCTGTAAAGCCCAAACGTACATAGACGGATTTTACCAGAAGTCTACCATTTTCACTGCAAGTTCATTTCTATTAATCTTTAGTCGCATAAATGCACTACGAAGCAGTAACTACAAGTTTGCTGTCCATTGTTACCTTTTCATTTTCTTCTTCATTTAGTATATGCACTGATGTTGTTAGTCTGCCTCAGCAAACAAGTTCTGCAATATATGCTCGTGTGCACCACGTTACTACTGATTGGTTATGGACTGCCTGAACCAGTGAAATTGTGAGTCATTGCAGAAGACGTCATATGTGATCCCGATTGCATTGACAAGAAGTTGATTGCTGGGTACCAGCTCTCTCAACTTTGGAATCCCAATTCTCCAATCCATTGTAGAACATGCCTAAAAAATATGTAACAATGGAACCTTACACAAGGTTGTGCTTAAGCCTGGTGTGATCAGCAGAGGATGGTAAGATACAGTACCAGCATTGATTCTGTCACATCCCAACGAAGCGTAGCGCGAAATTTCGTTTCGCTTAAAACNCAAATTTTCGTTCACTTACCAAGCTACGAAAAATTACATTCGCTATTACGTCTTTCAGGCTTCGACTGAAAGACGTAGTGAATTTACAAGAAACAGAAAGTTTTCAATTCCAAGTTCTGCCGTACTCCACGTAGGTTGTCTTCAGTTAGTCTCCAAAAAGGCCAAATCAATGCTTGTGTCTAAATACACAGATGTTGTTAGCTCACAAAGATTATTAATCGTCGTGGAAGTATCAACAACCGATTTGTTTACGTAGACTACACACCCTGATATCGGTATTCTTTTGTTTCAAGTCAAAGAATGAATATCAAGAAAAACAAACATAACGTCAAAGATCTACAACAATAATACAGGGTGTTAGAAAATTGCATGGAACAATTATAGGAGCGTATTCTGTACACAAAAATGGTAAAAGAAATACCAATATAAGCTTCAAGTTTGCTTAGTAACAAAGTGTACAGTACCAGCATCGATTCTGTCATATCCAAACGAAGCGTAGCGCGAAATTTCGTTTCGCTTAAAACGCAAATTTTCGTTCACTTACCAAGCNTATTGAAACAGTGAGTCACACCCAGCCCTGGCCAGGAATCGAACCTGGGACCTCCAGCGTGCAAGGCCAAGTGGCTAACCACTAGGCTACCGGGGCCGGCAAGTAAAATGAGTTTGATTACATATATATATATATGCAACTAAATGAGGAAGAACAAGATAAGTTATAGCCGAAACTTATGATAGTAATACAAATTAAAAGTTTGTCCAGAATATTAGTTTTATTGTGTGATTTAGTTTATAGAAAAACTGGTCATAGGCCTGTGAATATTAAATATACATTTTGTAACTGAAACTTCTAGATATTAGTATTTACCAACNGCTACGTTTGTTTAGAATTTTAAGTCATATTTCAACACAAGCTCAGGTAAGGTACGGATAATCATTCAGAGCTTAAATATCAACCTCAAAGGCTAATTTTTTTTCAAGTTATCCAAAAAAAATAAATTTCAACATAAAAAACAAACAAATGAAGAATACTTAATAACAACGAAAGCAAACACATGAGTCAACCAAAGCGAAAGAATAATGTTTATGGAGAAACAAAGATTTAAAATTAAATAAAAAAATATTTTATTTACTGATTTTACTAAATACGATGGCAAGTCCAGTAAAAAGCTAACATTTTTATCCTTAACAGTTTCCTTTTTGGCATTACAAAACTCGCCAATATTGTCTACTTTCGAGAAAAATAAGAGGTGTCTCGGACACTTATGATCTTTGGAGGTTATATTCTTCTATTTTGTATTATAAACTTTTCAACACATGTGAATTATCTACAACTATTTACATACAACAATAAATATCTATTAGCTGCTCCATAATTTTAAATTTGTACTCTGACAAAGCCTTACTTGTAGGGAGGGCACTCAGAGGTCTAATTCTTCACCCACATTGCCTGGGTAGCACCACACATATAACATCAGCCCCTGTACCTGCTTATTCTATCGGTTTCCCAGCTGAGTGGACCAGGCAGTCAACGTGACCTGATGAATGAGTTTTGTATGTCCTGTCTTCGAACCTCAGTGACTGTTCGAGTATTTTAGTCAATATCAAAAACCTTCATTGTTAATAAAAGAACTGTATGTGAATACGTTAGGTAATAATACACAACAGCTATTACAAATTATATGAATACAAAGACCTGTACGTTAAGAAAAATAAACAATGGACATTTTAGTTACAAATTAAATGTTTCCACTCCTTCACGCCTCTATTAAATTTGTCAAACTAAATAACTTCTAAATCAATTTTTGGCAATTGAAATGTTGGCACCACTAGCAGTATAACATGTTTGGCACATTTTTTGGCAAGAGAACACTTAACAGTTGTTATATTTCTACTGCTGAAAAACACAAATAAACCTGGACTCTATACTTGTTCAACCAACAGCTCGGAAAAGTGTATATATGCAGACTCTTTTATACGTTCAGTTAAAACGACTTTACAATAGCTATAAGAACTACATTCTTTAATCATACTTGAAGGACAAGATTAAATATTAAGTTCAAAACAACTTGTTATCCACTGAACTTAATGACATCCCAAGCACTACAACATAAAGCTGGTTCCTCAATGACGAGGCACGGGCGACATTGGCGGCACGGCACAAATGACGTGTTTTTCGGCAGAAAAAAATCGGAAATGTCGCAAAATGTTTCATCACGTACTATGTGGTGACGTCACACAACTATGAGACTTTCAAGTGGTTTGTGAGGAACTGTCTTGCACTTTCGAAAGGCACAGTTTAGTTGATGCATCGGACAAAATCTTTGCTTGTTTCTCGGTTGTCTTTACTTATTCCTTTCTGATTTATAATTCTGATGTCTCCAACAGCAACAAGATATGGTGCCTTTGAGATTACAAAGGAAATTAATTTCGATTGTCTATTATTTAAAAATAACTATTGACATTGATATCTTAAATGTTCACCGCGCCACGTAAGTTCACGAAAATTTAACGACACTGAAGACCAGAAAATCAGAACAAAGGAAACTATGATGTCAGATCACCTGATATTTTAGCCAATGATCATTGGCTGTTCAAATACCACACCCGCACCTCGCCACGCCTCGTCACTGAGAACTAGCTTATAATTCAAGATATAAAAACTTTTAAAAATAATGGCACATCACAACAGTCTTATGTTTTCAATACTTTTAGAAATTTGTTTGAAACTCTAGACAAAATTTGATAGATTTAAAAACACATACAATAAATAGTACTGTAAAGCAAAGTATTAGAAAAAGTTGGCACAACCCCACATAAGACCATAAATGCATAGCAAAATGAAACGAGATAGACATTCTAATATGTTAATAAATAAATTCTTACACATCCTTGGATAAATAAATTACCAAGTTATAATTATTTTTTTGAAATATACATGCTGATCTGGCAGTACATCAATAGGTTATGGATTCAGATTAAATATGCTTCAGTACAGAAGTATACTTAAGCTGTTTTTTGTTTTTTCCTGTCCTGAAAGCTTTCTTTTTTTCAGTTTTAAAAGATTAGATACATGTGTGAACTAAGAAATAAAGGCTCCTAATACACTCCCTAAAAAGTGAATGAGTGGAACCCAACCTAGCCACATATCAAATTTACGTATACAATGACAGATCATTGTACGTTTCAAAATATTAAGTCGAAAAACTCATCAGGCCTGGAAAAACTCTGTGCATTTTCCTGCACTGTACTTTTTGTCAAATCTACATTCAGAATAAAGTAAGATTTTCTACCTGAAATTTATTGTGTGTAAATAAGCTGAAACTTAAAGAGCATTTTTAAAAGTTGAAACTCGTTTTGAAGATTTTTTGTCAAGTTCAGCAATTTTTTATATATTGTTTTCCCCATTTACATGTACAAGATAATACACTGTCAAGTTCTTGGAACTCGGCCAACTGAAATAAAACAATAAGCTACTTTACACATACACAAATGTTTACATAAAAATGCCCTCCAATTATAGGTTTTGAAATTAACAAGTTTTATTCTTGTAGGTCCTTGAAAAATATAAAAGTGAGGTTTCATTGTAAAAAGATTGTTGTAGACATACCAACATATTTTCACTGAATAGCTTTTTTTAGGTTACACAATTTGAGCAGTACGTTTTACGATCAATATCATTACATTTGCGAGACAGTTTGCACACCAGATAACACTGAACTTACACTCTGACAATTCACTTTTGTGAAAGATTTTTCACAGTGACACGGAACGAGCTACAAAGAACCTAACGATTAGCCAAATCATCACACACACTGTAAAATAAACCAGATCGTACTTCATTGTAAAATGCTGCTTCATCAAATATAGCTAACACACAAACAAACATCGACCTATCTCGGGATTAACAAGTCGAACCTAACCAAATTAAGCTGTGCACACCTCCAACCACAAGTGAATCATGTAAATCTTAGTACAAAATAGCTCTCAAGATTAACACTGGATGTAATTCATGAGTAATCTTCAGTCGGTTAGATACTGACACTGCATCTAAGCTGCCATTAATACACATAATCTTATGGCTACCAGAGGTGCTCTGTTAAAAACCCAGTTGAAGAAAATGTTCCTCAGTAAAATTTTATCATCTTTCATATGCATGGAAATTAATTTCAATCTTAGTAAACGGGCAAGTTGCAGTAATGATCATAAATCTCGAACATGTGTAAAATGACACTCTTATGATGTACCTATGGAAATAAAAAAAGAAGATACTTTTAACTTGTATGAAAGACTGAAGATGTAACACATAAGTTAAACTTATTTTTGAAGAGTGTATACACACAAATGACAGACTTGCAGTTGGACCTTCGACTGATTGATTTTTCTCCAGTTATGTACCTTGTATCGACTGAAGACAAATACGGTACTTCATGTAGTTATTAATTTTATGTTTTACATGATTTTATAGTTGTACAGTGCTATGTACGTAACTGTAATACACTGTATAGTAAATAAGGAATTCAGAAGAGAAGAGTGCTACAGTGTATGTGTGGTACTTAGTGCAGTGTGCCAACAGAAGATGAATGAATTTCTATGCCAGATTTCCATTAATACAAATCAAGCATGCGCAGCAGTTGTCGTTTTTCCGTCTAGAGAAGACAAGAGTGTAGGCGCGAAGTTACTTGGTTGGTATATAGGCACTGTAACTGGGCGTAAGTTAGGGTATGCTCATAGAATAGTATACGGAGCATTTATGCCAAATCCACGTGTTCCACTATAAAGAATAGGGTATACCGAGATGGTAAATGTGTGTAATAAAAATCATTGATACAATTGAGCTGTCCGACAGTGACAGAGACAATTCGGATCTTCTTCGAGGAGGGTTCATACTTACATGGTTAAGCTCATCGATTGTCTAAGGCAGGTAGATTTTACAGATCTACCATATGTAATGGTATGTGTCTCATTTCAATTTTTGTAGACTGTACTTTATCACAATAGCTCCAACACCCTGGCAATTGGGACACAGCAATATTAACAAAGACAGACATTTTTTCTATAGATTTGGCACTGGGACACAAGACAAACGTCCCTATTCCGCACTCGTATAGCACTTAAATAACGACGNGTATCTTATACTACAAATAAATAAATATAATATATTCAAGGTCTATCCAAAAACGTATACAAATCGTGAACAATCTCACATTACAACCACAAAGTGTTAGTGTATTTCACCTGCAGTATACACAAGATTAAAAACTTTACTGTCAAAATATTCATATAAAAAGTCACCAACAATAACAACTCAATCTCATATTGCCTTATCATAAAACATAATATCTCTTAAAATATTAAAACATTACACACACAAAAGTTTTGTAAATATTTAAGATAAAAAGATCTACCAGAAGATATAAAATTCACATATAAAACATGACTAGTTAGTTAGAAGGCACAACGGTCGAGAGGTTAAAATGTTTAGGTATTATCTTTGGCTATTTCTACTTTAGAGTTTCTATCGTTCTTTGGGTTAACGATTGTTCTGTTGGCAAAAAATGGCATTAAGATTCCTTACAAAATTTATGGACAAGGCACTTTTTGGCTGAATCAAGAATCTCAAAAAGATCTACTTCACTGGATACAGTCTTTGGCTCAAGCTACGTGACATTAAAGGCTCTCCCTCTAAAAAATAACAGATCAAACATTGTTGTGACAGACATACTCGATTCTAATGTGAATATTTTCAACAATGGTTGAATAATTTCTGTACTACTTATTTTCGCATTGTCCATTGTCTGGTTGGCTCTACTTGCCATGTTTCAAGAGATACTTCTACTCCTGTCGTCATAAATCTAGCAATCTCTGCTGAGAATTTAACTCCACCTCAGGTAGCCAAGTGCATAACATAGAACCATGGATTCGATTCCCTGAACGGGAGTGAATAATTTCTCATGACGAGAACAGATATCTCTTGAAACATATCAAATGTAGCTAAACAGACAATGGATAATGTTCACCTGATTTCACAAAACGCACTACATCTGCCATTTTCATTTGATATCAACCAATATTTTATTTAAAATATCTGAAGTCAGCAATCTCTCGTTGAACCTCTGTTACGAGGAAAGCGATTGGACTTGCGCACTTTCTAACTAAACACAACCATTAAAAAACAAGTCCTCTTAGTACTGAAATGAAAAAAAAATAACTCAGAACATATCAAAATCAAGGTAAATCACTTGCAATGGGTGCAACTGATGGGCAAGCATGAGCAGATCCCTGACCGTTCGCATCGGAAGACTCCTGTAGATCTCCTGGAAGGTAGTCCTTCCAGCTTCGAAACAGATAACGAGTAAATTTTCTAAGTTGACGAAACTTGCAGTAAGTTGCTCCTTCTGCAGATTCTAGTTGTTGAGTCTGTATGAGGAAGCCTTTTTCTTTAAACGTCTGTTCCAGTCGTTCGCGAACCAATGACTTGCGAGTGCGGCGCTTTTTCTTTCCGGCCTGAGAAGACAAAGTTGAAAACTGACGCTCTTTGGGTACTCTAAAAGTTTCTCCTGGCATTTCGTTATTTTCTCTCTTGCACAAGAGAGGGACATCACAATTTGTACCATTTTTATTACTTTTATACGTAAGGCTTGCCGACGTAGAGCTGCTATTGCTTTCGTCTCCAAAAGAAGGCACTTCTAACGTACTCGTGCTACAACTGTCGATCGGCCCTTCCACTTTGGGCACTTGGACAGACAAGGAAGGGGCAATGTTCAACGGTGATGACGAACTCGTCNCCATCTGAAGAGCTTCCCTAGGGAAGAACTCGTAGCCTCTCATGGATTTGTCTCCAGTACCACTATAGTACCGAAAGTTGCCCCCAGAATCGACAGATAACATCTTCTTCTCTTCTAAAGACGGTTTGGCTCCACCCGTGAACTTGAATTTACAAATGCTTACCTCCGTGGGATTTTCTGCTGGCGGGATAAATATTGCCGATCTTTTACGGCGAAAAGTGAGGCCCACGTTTTTCTTTTGTGGTGACAAAGTTGGAGACGTTTCTACACTACTTGCTGAAGATGCTCTAGGGATAGAATGACTACTTGACTTTGGACTCTCTGGAGTTGAAGCTTTGGGTGAAGGTATTTCTTCTAATTTCTGTGGGCAATTTCCAAACGCAGTGGATGCTGAAGGAGACGGTAAACCCAATGGAAGACGATTTAATAAAGTACTTTGGGTTGCTGATGGTGACAGACCAGCAACGGCAGCTGCCAT
This sequence comes from Machilis hrabei, assembly GCA_003456935.1. NCBI lineage: Eukaryota > Metazoa > Arthropoda > Insecta > Archaeognatha > Machilidae > Machilis > Machilis hrabei. The sequence continues at coordinate 45,092 of KZ870265.1, read as the reverse complement.
TTTTTGGTAATACAAAAACTGCGACTGCAGTGCTACTGGATGTACAAATACCCCTGCATTTGGCCAGTAAACATACCCTCCAGGCACTGATGGACTTGACGGAGGACATAACTGGTTTGCACGCTGAGATTCCGATTTTCTTAATAAAGCTGCAGCTAAAGCAGAGTGAGCAAGTCCTGGTGGTAAGAAGTTGGGCTGGAGCCCTGGTAGGTTAGCCTGAAATTACACAAAATAATAATTTATAAGTCGAACAACTTTTTATTTACAAATACTATATCTAATTTTCACATTCTGTTCTCAAAAGCATGAAAAATATTTCCAGTAATAATTCTAATAAGCTTCTCACCATTACTCCCAATTTGTAAACACTTGTGCATCCTCCCACACTGCATGTTCTCTACTACAAGGATAGAACAGTGGACCCAAAAAGATTGCTACAGCTTGTACTATAGATATTGAATCTTATGGAAAATTGATAATGAAAAATTAAAGATCACAGTAATTTTTTTGAACACCAGAGCGACACTTTTAAAGTGTAAGATTACTATCATAGCTCGTCTTACAATGGAACGTTTTCAAGTGTAAGACGAGTTTTTGAAAATGAAAGTAGTAGTTTTGTGCAGAAAAGTACGCTGAATGCAGTGGTAGGGTCCATTTGCTTGAATGG
>KZ870264.1:27083-37830 GCA_003456935.1 Machilis hrabei | reverse complement strand
AAAAAATATTAAATGTTTACACTAGCTAAAAATAAATTAAGTGCAAACAAGTGGCACAGTCCTACTCTAACCAGAAGGAGGAGTTATCTTCAAAGCGTTACGTATATGCTACGTACATTAGGAAGAGCAAAAATAAACACAAATGTTTGAGCCTGAAAGTGAAAGATTTGAGAAGATATACGAATGTAGGTAAATAATAGGTAATATTAGAAACTGCTTTACTTCAGAACAGCTGAAGAACAAACTTGTCTTCATATATGGATGAGTGCAGCTACAGAATACAAAAGTGAGGGAATCCCAGTCCATGTAGTGGAAGCAAATTACGACTAGATAAAGTCTGTATTAATACAAAAGATGTCATAACCTCTCTGCAGTCTTATTAATCGTAATTGCGGTTACACATTAACGCCCACTTTGTTCGATGGACAGGATTTGACCGTATAACGAAATAGCGTAGCTGTGTATAGCCTGGGAAGAAATTACACACCTTCCGATTATAAGGAAAGGGTCAGCGTTTTTAGTGTAAGAATGTGAATGATTTATATAACAGTCACGCTGTTCTAAAATATGAGATCTAACGGAGACCCATTCCGCGTCGTAATGACGCTCCTGGGTGATTGAATTTCGCCACAAACCTCACAATTAAATACTGGTGGGTTCCTATACGTTGAACACTTATCGACGGTACCATGCTGTTGACCACATGTTTTGTGATCACTATTTTACGAGTGACATAGTAAAGTAAAATAAAGTAACACTAAGAATAGTTTTAATACATTCAGCCACATAATTCTGCATCACATCCATGCCAAAAAATAGTCATGTACATGTTCAGAGGATCATTGAAATAAATAAATCTGGAGCTCAATCACAATTCAAATACAGTTATTAGTGGGGAAGAGCGGATCACTATCATGATCACTCATTGTTAAAGTACTGATGATTTTAAGCCTGAAGAGGCTGTCACTACATTCACTGTACATAAACTAAAAACAAGATACGTAGAAACAGATTTTAATGAACTCACANATGGTTGGATGTTGTTTTTTATCGAAAGAAATCAAATCATATCAGATTGCCAAAAGAAAGGGGACGAATTATACGTATTTTAAAGAATCGTGTAGCTGTCCAGATTGCAGTGAAATGATTTGGGCTGCTAACAGTGACCTTATGTCAGAGTATACGTAGTTATGACCCGAATTCATTCTGATCATATGAAAATCCGCGTTACAATTTATTCAGCCAGTTAAAACATGCATTTCATAGCAAGACAGTGACCCCCCGCATGCTGATCACTTCATATGTCTTAAATGACCCATCTGGTGTCAGTACGACCTAGAACTCCACATCATATGTGACTTTTTACAAGAAATACTTATCGTTTTGTGAATAGTGCTATCCCTAAATTGGATTCCTTTTATGAAAGCGATTAAACTGTTGCGTTCAACATTCTCATCATGCACATGGCCTTTAGAGGGAATTGGTTATGTACTACACAACGTAATCGCACGCTTTACTAAAAACGTTGAAGTGTTTATACAAACTGGCTCTGGCTAAACTAAATATTTTAATTCTTACGATGTACAAGGCGTTTAAGTGCATATTGTATTGAATATACCCACATGTTCTTGAAGATACAATTACTTTGACCGGTAAAACGTGACTCAAATAATTACATATCCACATAAGTTATAAGAGAATACAAATATTAGTTTAATTGTATAGGAACAAACACGAAAATATTGTTCAACAACTTAATTATATGAACAGCCTCATCCTATGTTAAAGTGTGAATACAAATTGGTAATCGAACACATCGCGTTTTAAGGTTTAATTTGTCATTTTACAAAGCAATATATGCACAAATGAAAGATTTACTGAACATGATATGTTCATATGTATGTCTGAATTTCATGTATAAAAAGTTCTTATGAGATGTTTTTTCATTATCAGCACCAATGGCGAACCGTGTCTGAAGGATTTAGGAAAGCAATCAGACGTGAATTATAAAAACATAAAACAAATCACATCTATCAAAGGGCACATCTGATAGCGATTTTATTTTACCACTTTATTGTACTTTTCAACATCTAATCTAGCCTGTTCAATCAAGTTAAATTCAATTTACATTATCCCAAACTGAGTTAGTTTAATCTAAGAATTAATCATGCACACGAGAAATTCTATGTTTTTTTACCTGTTGCTGTGTAGCTTAGTACTTATATATATCATTCACTCCATAGTTCGCTCATACAGTTTTCTCAGAAAAGAAGTAAACAAGGCTAACAAAATAATTTGGAAGAATTTATACAACTACAGTGTCATTATGCGTCAAACCACGTGAATGACGTGCGCGTTTTTTTTCTTCTTTTTAGTAAAATTACAAATTTCAAGTATAGGTTTCCCGGTTAATACAATATCACAATTTTCGCTACACGATAAAGTCATAAAATCATTTGTTAAAACTCACATTGAGTACCACTTGATAAGCTAATGGAAGATTAAATATAGGTGGTTACCCTCCATTTGTTAATAAACAACAAACACAGATCACAGGCCGCTTTTCTTTTAACTTTTACAAGCATAAGCAATCCTCCAACTGCTTCACAACCCCATCAAAAGGTTACCCCCATCTTCCTTTCTCACCACCCCTAAAAGGGAAGAGTGAGTCGTCTGCTGAAGGCCACTCATTCCACGTTCCCACCATCATTCGCATAAGCAGCTCGAGTTTTGCTTGCCTGTAGTTCATGATGACCAAGAGAAGAAAGCACAAATATTTGAGCACACAAAACAAACCGCATTTGAACTGTTTTATGATTGCAAGTAATTCATCCTTCTTGTTGTAATAGATTTTCACATTTACAAATAATTTTGGACAAGCAATGCTTCCCTTGCTTATGTGAAGCATTCGCCACTGATCAGCACTAACGTATGAAATGAAGCTAAAACGTTGTTTTATATGACTTTATGTACGTTTTGCAATTACAAGCTATTCAACCATGATTAATTCATGGGCAGATGCCCTACCCAAAGAAAATTCATCTGGAAAAAGACCGCGTGTTACTTGGATTATGTATGACCAGTAGAACGGGCAATGTTTTCAGTCAGCATGAAGTCCTCACTAATGTTCTTTGCGAACGGATGCAGAATACAATGAAGTACATGATGGATGCACGCTTCGGTGACTGTTGTGTGCAGGACATATTCTAGTAACACCCATTGCCTTTATTAATTCCATGCAAAATATGAGCAAACTACCTTGAAACCAATGACGATTTGAAGTAGTAGACACATTCTAAAAGCAAGCATGTTCGCGCTATATAGTAAAGGGCTAAACATAACTAGGCACAATGATGTATTTGTTAGCGTAGTGGGCAACACTAGCGTAAACTTCAATACAACCCAATAACATGAGATTTATTTTAATCGTTTAGCTAGTCAGTCATTTTGATGCGATGTTAGAATCACAGAGGCATTTGTAATGCAATGGTATCTAGGCTTCTCTTCATATAAAACAATAAAGAAAAACGGTGAATTTTGTATTGATCTAGGGCTATTGCAATCTCTCTTACACCATGTAACTATTCCACAAAATGTAAACAATGGATGTGTGTACACAAGTTACCGTGGTAACACATTGTTGCGTATGGCCAACATTATGCACCCAACTTTGTTCAATGATCATAACATGTTAAGCAAATTGCGTATAATACATTGGTGCCTCCTATCACCCACTATTGTAGCAGAGTTTGGGGCCTATATGAAGTAGGATAACAAAATCTTGTTCAGTATGTACAACGTCGGGCAGCTAGGTTGTGTTTAGGCTGGTACGAGCGAACTGCTAGTGTATCCGAAATTTTATATCAGGTAGATTGGGAGCCTTGTAATGCATTTAGTCGATCGTGTAGAGTCAGGAGGTTAGAACAGTTAACCAATTCTAATTGTCAGGTGAATGCAGACGAGGTTATACAGCCTGCAACTTACATAGTTAGGTGCTACCGTGAGGATAAAGTAAAGTAAATAAGATGTAAGACTAATGGATCCTTTTGGTATTTTTTACCAAGGACAGTTCGAGATTGGAATCGCTTAGACTCGGATGGTGCTGTCATACTCCTTATTACATACCACTATGGTAATTGTAGGGTAAGCTGCAGATGTAGATAGATGTTCATTGGAACGAAAAAACTGCTGATTAATACCAATCCATTAACATAGAATTGTGTGTTCATTTAAAAGCACAATGAGCATAAAATGGTTAAGAAAATGTTAATGTCCAGGATTAAAAATATACAAGTTTACGATTGGGTGTNCATGCATTACTGGAATTATTACTTACTTTTTTTATGAGTGCGTTTTATTAAAGAATAATAATTACAATGATTATGTCAGACATAATAGATAAATACACTTAGAAATGTATGACGATGTTTGAAAAAATAGTAATAAAATAATAAATACTCAACTTTCCATCTAAAANCCCATTGAAATACTTTTTCACAATTTTTCTGTAACAAAATATGACCTGATTTTGTTATCGTATTTAATGAACATGTATAGCAATATGGCATCTCCGTAGTGGTCTTAGACAACTTTATACTCACACGTCCCTAATCGCAAAAGCATCTTCCTTCTACACCCTTGCTCATTTGCACCTTTTTAGTGGTTGCATTCGTTTATTGATTTCAACCTCACAGAACGATCCGATCTACCAATCAGCCGTTGTTGTTTTTTTCCCAAAGAGAGTGGCTTGCGTTGCGACTCCCTCGTGTTCTTTTATTGCAGAGCGAGAAGAACCGGATAATCTGGAGCGTGTCCTTGAGGCCCTGTGTTGTCTGATGGGACTTAGTGATATTTTTTTTTTAAAGGATGGAGCTGTTATAAACATCGTGGTGGATAGAAGAGAAACAGTGTGATGCAAGTGTTGTTACTGAGATTTCGTAGATAGACAACATTACTGGACGCCTGTACATATTCATAGACAGCATGAATAATCTAATGAAGCGGGGTGTAATCGTTACGTATAGCTTCATATTCTGTAGTTATTAATAACTAAGACTGATATTCGCGTCCTTCAGTAGGCATACGTTTAATTCGACTCGCTTCCGTTTTTTTTTTTTTATCAATTGGAGGGATTACTGAGACTATAGTGAATCCGTGTTATTCATGACGTAATTTTAGGGTTCAAAGCCCTTAATGTTACCGTTTTTTTAAGTCAAGTCAAGTCAAAGTTCTTATTTATTTACAAGTGCATTTGTTTGTACACATTATCTATATTTTTGTTTCTTAATTATAATTACTACATGTAAACAAATAAGGACTCAAATAAGCTATTAAGCTTAACAAAGNTGAGCCCCAACAATTTGTCATCCAATCTCATTTTTTTATAGGGCCTATTACTTCTTTTGAATAACTTAATTAAGATAGCTAGTTCAATCTGTACAAATACCAGAAGAAAAACAATAATAACTGATAGATGTTAAAAAATTAGGGGAGCCGGGGAAAATAGCGGTACCCTAAGCGAAATTAATGATAACAAGAAAAGTAGGTTGTTGAAGTGAAGTCAAATGGTACCCCAATAAACAGTAGACGTTTTAGTTCTTCACGTAAATTTGTTTTAACTATTACTCTTCAATGTATTTGTTAAACCTAAAAAATGTAAAATATTATTTTGANTAGTTCTTCACGTAAATTTGTTTTAACTATTACTCTTCAATGTATTTGTTAAACCTAAAAAATGTAAAATATTATTTTGACTGGAAATTCCCGCACATCGGGGTAATGACAGTCACCTGAACATCCATAATAATTGCATGAAAAATCAATTTTAATCAACAGTTTATAAGATTACAAAAGTAAATACGATTAAAAATGACAACACCAAACATAAGACTTAATCTACGAGTTACATCTGTCAGAATATATTTTTACTTTACTATTTTCAAACAAATGCCACTCATATATCCTTTGGCCGAGTCCCATCCACTACACTCTCAGTGACACCACATACCACAAACCGTGCACCGATACCACATTTCACCATTTTCCCCAAATTCTTTGCATAAGGTACATACATCACCCTCAGTTACCATATCGTCGTCTTCATTGTCGTCAGAAATGTTTTCCTCAGTTTCACTAGCTTCCCCAAATTAAGAGTCATCGAATTACTTCTTCAGATATTTACGGCACCACTTTTTCTTCAACTTTGCAGCTCCTCCCGAATTTTGAGCCACAGATGGAACAGTCTTTTTTCGTTTCTTTTCATCTTGCTTCAGTTAGGGCCTATGGTGGAAAGTTCGGAATACATGCAGGGAATGCTGGTCACTCTGACTGTCATTCCTCCCGTCATACACGTCCTTGAAATAAAGACATCAACTACCTTCAGATATGTTTAACAATAAATCACACAGGTACTAAATTATTCATTAGTCTTTACACTTCCCATGTATGTCTGTGAAAACTTATTCAGTTGTAAGTAGCATGTTTTTGTCGTAGTTGATTCAAGTGTCATAAATTATAACAAAATCCACAAAAAACAGTTGTTGTCAACAGCAGCAACCACAAACGAATGGTGAATCCGGTGGGCGTACTTCAGAGTGTTGTAGTCTAGAGTGCAGCACATATCAGAAGTAAATTCCTACCACCATGGCAGAGATATCGGGGTGACTGGTATTTCCCACTGACCGTCATTACCCCCGGCTTTCCTATATTAATGATAACAAAACATTCATTTTGATCTTTTTCAGCTACTGTATTATTTTATTCAGAATTTTAACCCTTTTGAGTCAATATTTTTATTTTCACCCTTTTCATTTCCATTATAATTGTTTCATGTTTTCATATGTTATAATACTATTAAGCATTTTTTAAATCTTTTTTTAACAAGCGTTTGAATTTTATTAATTTGATGTCTAATTGATTGTTATTCCATTTCTTATACAATTGTACTTTATTTTTTCTGACCTGTGGATGTATTATATTTTTTAATGTTAATTTTACTTAGATTTTGTTTCCTTCTTTCTAGTGTTATATCTTGTACTACTGTAATTTGATGAAATTAATTGTAAGCTTTTGCTGCTATATCCAATTAATATATTTCAAAGCTTGTTAAAATATTTTTTTTATTACTGTACGTCTGAATAACAAATGAAAATATTATTCAGCAAACCTCTTGTGTAGTTTTATCAGTATTTCAATGTATTCACGATTTGAATTACCCTAACATGCTACTCCGTAACTCAAGTATGATGCAATCAAACTATGGTATGTAACACTTAAAGGCTCATAATTTACCAGGTGTCTGGTTTTGAAAATTATGCCTAATTGTTTTGCACATTTTTGGGTTATTGCCTTTATATGTATTTTCCAATACATTCTGTTATTAAAATTTAGCCTAAAATCTTTACATTTTCTGCATGTCAATACAGACGATTATATACGGATGTACGACGAATCCAGAGTGATTTTACTCAGTAAAGTACAAACGCTAAAGATGTATGTCTCCCGACTTATCACTGTGCGTCTTTTACCTCTAAAGCTGGCTAAAAGAAGAATTCTACCACAACAACCCTCGAACATTAATAGAGTTGAAAACCAACATACGGCAAGATATCGCCCGCATTTCAGTCGATGAATTGAAGGGCGTTTTCCAGAACTTGCTTTGTCGAACGGATAACTCAATGCTCATTACTTCGATGATGACCAAACACGTCTTCCGTGGACTTCATGTCATCTGCGTTTGTCAATCAACGCTAACTGCTACGTTGGTTTGACTGCTACTATCTCGAAATTTAATATCTGGACTTAACCATGACTGGATCGGTAGGCTACTGTTGAACGCCGTTCGAATCCTTCGACGCTGTTTCTGTATCTCAATGACAGCTACTTCTGCACTTCGAGTCTATTTGCTATCTTGATTTGATGCTGACTACTCTTTAGACTCGACGACAATTGCCATATTGATTCGACGTTTGCCTTTAATTTGACTCGACAACAACTGATTCCGTAGCTCGTTTTTTACTGCAAATCCTGACTTGACGACCACTGCTACATTGACTCAACGACAATTATTCCCTAATTCGACGTTTAGTGCCACCTTGATCCGACGCTTCACTACTGTTTAGAATTGACGACGACTACTTTCACAACTCGACGACTGCTATCAGACCCCCATTAACTGTTACATATACCGTAAAACAACTGCTTCCGTAGATCGACGTTAACTGTTACCAAGGATCGACTTCAACGATTACCCAACGTTAACTGCTACCTTGACTCGACGACTACTGCTTCATTGACTCGACGACCACTACATCATTGACTCGACGACTACTACTGTCATGACTCAATTACTGTTACCAATACTCAACGCTAACTGTGGTATAGACTCGACGAGAACTGCTGCATTGATTGAATTTTCGTTGCTACCTCGATTCGATTATAACAGTTGCATATCCTCGATAACAACTGCTTCCGCAGTTCGATGTTGACTGCCACCTTGACTTGACTACTGTATAGGATCGATGACAACTACTTTTATGACTCGACGGCTACAACCAACACTCGACGTTAATGACTATCTCAACTCGGTGATCACTGCTTCCATAACCCGACTTTAACTGCTACCAAGACTCGACTTCGACGGTTACTCGATGTTACCTGCTACCGAGACTCGACGTTGACTATTATCCAGTTTCAATACTGACTGCAGCTGCTTGACTTGAAGACGACTGTCAGCTGTTACAAAGACTCGACCTTGAATACTATCTTAACTCGGTGCTACTCATCCTCTTGACTAAACGTTGACTGCTACCTTCATTCGACGCCAACTGTTACATTGACTCGACGTTAACAACTTTGACTCGACGACCACCACTACGTTAACTTGACGTTAACTGCTGGTAGTGGACCATAGCAATATCTTGACCAAACACGACTCAAGCTTACCACTTAATTCTCCCACCACTAATGTGATTGACTGTACAACCCACTATGAATACTTATCTTCCCCAACCGACTTTCCTTCAATTAACTTTTTAGACGACCAGTCGCCCTTATCTAGAAGCATATTCCCTCCATTTGTGGAACAGGAATCTCTACTAATACGCAGAGGTAATTATCCCCAAACTACTGCACCTGGTGCATTTACTGACAATGGGGGTAAAAGTATACTATGGAGTTAAGGAGGTTAGTGGCATGTGTCATTTCGATGAAGATCCAACTCTGCATAAACGGCGAAGACTTGGGGAGAGACTTAGAGTTTCCAGATTGCCACTGTCAGATACCTAACGTCGAGTATCGCCAATCTTCTGGAAACCAGATAGAGAATGTCCAGTCTAAGCCAGTCACCCGACAGTTTATCTACATGAGTCCGGTACTAGCTGTGCGTAATAATGTTAGAGACACACCGGTTTGCACCAGCGTTACCAATAATATGGCAACCACTCTACTGGAAGCCATATAGAGAAGTAACCAGAAAGTTTGTAACGCTCGCTAGGACCGGAGTTCATTCAGGAATTGCGAGTAGCTATCATCTTGTGTTCCGCTTTTGGGCCTCCATCGAATATTTAACGAGTTGACTAACTTTGTCTGACACAAGTTATGCGCACTACTGGAAACCGGATAGAGACGCATTGGTGTGCACCAATTTGGTAACCCCTCTACTGGAAACCAGAAAGAGAAGAAACAAAAAACTTTGCAACATCAACAAGGACCACACTTCGAAGGTCAATATGTAGCCACCACCAGACACTTAGCCTCAGAAATCAACCTCCACAGTAAACCAGATAGAGACGATCCGGTCTCAGTCAAAAATCCAACAGCTTGTCTACATCGACATGACAACCACTTTACGTACCACTGGAACACAGAGAGAGACGTACTAGTTGATACCAGCGTTCCCACCAATTTGGGAACTCGTCTACTGGACGAAGAAATTAAAAAGTTGGCAACGCTCACCTGGGGGCCGGCAAAAAAAAAAGACATGGACCATGTAGCAACCGTAGGTATACTTCTTTTTCAGAGATCTCTTACTGTAGTTCCTTCCAGGACGAAACCCGGTGGATTATTATTTTCAGTAACAAATTGCCAGTGGGTGTCTTGGGAAGACATATCACCCTTTCAACACCTTTGATCTATTCGAGAACACTCTCAGCGTTTCTAGAACTAACTTTCACTGGAAGTTGCAGTCTTTCTTTCTCTCCGGTTGTCCTTGAAATGCGAATTTCGAAGTGTTTGTCTCCGAAACCCTCAAAAGTAAGTCTGTGAAAATAGCATCTCGTGAAAACTCATTCTGACAGATTTTCCCACTTCTCTAAAGATTTGTACGGCCAATAGAAATACAGCCTTCACCCAGCGCCGTGCATTGAATAATTTGGAAAAGAGCAAAATGAACCAGGCAGCACTTTTCCCTTCGCTACAAAGGCTTCAAGAACATACTAGATGCGTCGAGAGACATAGAGAAACTAAAACTGTATCCGATACACGTTAATCGAATTTTGGCGGGAAGCAATTTTTCACTCTTTTAAAAGCCCATAAAAAATTACCGAGACTCGTTTAGTTTATAAGTAATATACACATAAATAACTATTATAGGGTATATCTGCAATACCACCATACGTTGCTACCGTATCGAATGGACCAAAATAATTTAGTGTACCTAGTGGCACGAACATAGGTGGCAACAGGAGGAACCAAAGATGCGAGCTCAGCAGAGCAGTGACCATGAAAATAACGGTAAAACTAACAAAGG
>KZ870263.1:7314-22558 GCA_003456935.1 Machilis hrabei | reverse complement strand
CAACTTTTTCACCAAAGCTGTGACACGTAATGATAATAGAATGATTGAAACTAGTGAACTTATTACTTCAAATATCGTAAAACAAGATAACCGTAGGCCTAGTACTTTGACAGTTATTTCCTATGTTTAAACACGAGTTGGAAGTAACTCATCGAACAGTAACAAGTGTGCCGGTAACAAAAGAAAATGTTATACTAAATGGCAAGAAGAATTGAAATGGCTTCAGTATATTAATGGTATGGCAAGGTGTTCTGTGTCCTCAATTCAAGAATTTGTTTGATAGTTCGTCTTGTGTTGTCATGGGCTTCAAAGAACCATCAGACACATGGTCGTAAACGACATGCTGCTGGAAGTGGGCAGGAATCAACAAATAAGAAATGACTCGCGAGTTAAATTATAACTTCAATTCAAAAGGGAGCCAACCACATTGTATTTGCCTAGAACATAATTATGCATGGAATTCAAGTATAGACCTATTTTAAACACTTAAGATCGCTCCGCCCATGCACCCCTATGGGGGCATTACGGCCCCCGTTCGCCTGACTTGCATATTTTATTCCTGACGAGTGGACCTTCCCTATATTTTTCAACCCCTGAAGCAGTATATTCTTATTTTTGTTACAGACACTTGAAGAATATAAAATCACAGCCATTAAAGATTTTGAGGTGCTACCCAATCGAAGACCGAAAGTTTTAATGCAGACAGCAGGTCATGTGTCAGGAGCAGCATATTTCTATCAGAGGGAAGATATATTAAATGACCCATGGGACAAAACTCAAGTTAGTAAAAGTTTTATAATTTTTAAGCTCTTTTTTGCCTTATGTTCATTCATTACTAATATTTTTGTTTAGCCTCTATAAATATGAATTAGCACATTCTCAAAAAGTTGTGTCATGTGNCACATGCTGAATATAGAATCAAAACATGTTGGTTTGTTTACCCCATTTTGTCTAGTTTGGTGAATAGTGTGGTCAATATGTACATAAAGAGGGTGTGGTTTTATGTTCCATATTCACTGTTGCCAAAGTTGTTAATATAATTTTTTGGTCAAAGCAAGACAAAGATGTAAGCGCAGAAGTGATTAGTGTTTGTAATGAATCACCATCTCTTACTTTTTGTTGACTAATTAATTACATTTGTCATTTATAAGTTAGCTACAGTGTTGTGTTTTTGCATTATATTTGTGTATTTTTAAGGCACTTGTATTTGCTTTAGTTTTCTTTGTGTTTGTTTGTATTTATTTTGTTCCATTCTAATGGGTCTGCATGGAAGAACTTTGGTAGGTTGTTGCTTTCGTGTCTTTGTTTTGGCAGATTATTGTTTGGCAGTTTGGTCCATAAGGGTCCTGAAGGATAGAATGTTTCAGGGAACACTAGAATGACTGAACTGGCATTCATTTACTGGCCACCGAAACATTTAGGCCTTTCTCGTATATTCTGTTTTGTTCTCAAACATCAGATGGGAGTAGAAAGGATGCGTCACTTTCTCCTCTCGGCCAGCTCTTTTTCAGGGGTAAATTTGAGGCAGTTTTGAAGGGAAATAAGAACCTGACTGAGCCTTGCACCTTGAAAGAGCTCCAGAGAGGAGGAAGAAGAAGATGTTGGCTACCAGCATGGTCCTGGCCGATTGAAGCAGTGACGTTCGTCAGCGTTAGATATTTGTTTGTGTGTATTATTGAACTATTTCTTGTATGCCGTTGTTTGAGTGTTTAATGTCTGGTTGAGCTGTCGTTTCTGTTTTTTCTGGACGTACTTACATTTGAAATTGTAGTCCTTTTGTGTTGCAGTGTTGCAAAACATTAATATATACACACCCCCACCCACTTCTTTGTCATGTGAGTCGTCACTGAGTTCAGCTGTTATCCCCCTTGTTGCTGCCGGAAAGGCGCTTGTCGTCATCATCAAAGAAACACCTTGAGCCTGCACTTGCTGTCCCCCAAGCCATCACTGAGTGATCGTCACTCTTTCAGAGCTCAATCCAATTGGTCTTCCTAAACGTTATCGCGGAGCTCGGTTATTGCACAGTTAGTCGTTGTGTCAGTTATCGTCGTGCCAGTTTGTTTCATTGTGTACATAGTTATCGTGGAACTGCAGTTGTTGTTCATAGTTCGTCAGTTTTGCCAGCCATGCCGAGCGTCTGCCGTTGTCGAGTGCTACTGATGCTGGCGACATTGCAGAATAATTAAATTGCTGAAGAGAAGAAGTTATTAACAGAAAGGCATGCATAGCAAAACCGAATGACACAGAGGTCTGCTAAGTCCATCTGTCAGTTGCTGCCGAGTCTGTATTGAAACCGAGAACGACCAACGCAATTGAGGAAAAGTTCACTGGAAGCAGTTGTATCTTGTAAGGCACCCATTGCCGAATCTTGGAAGGATGGTATTATATAAGTGAGGTGTACAACATACTAAGAGAAAACCAGTAGCAGAGCCTGGGTCATCAGTAGCCCAGTAAGAAGCTGTTGGGTGTAGAGAGAGAGAAAGCAGTGGCAGTGTCAATTACCAGGAAGGTGGCAGCACATCTAGGTAACCAATAGCCCAGAAGGTAGTTGCAGAACCTGGGTATCCACAGTAAAGAAAGGCAGCAGCAGATCCCAGTCATCAATTGGTACAAAAGATGAGGCAAAATATTGATACATCAATACATCGCAGCAGTTTCCTGGTCATCATTTCCCAAGGGAGCAGAGAGAGTAAGGAGTGGTGGAACCGTGGGTTGTCAGTTGCCATGATAGCAGTGGGAGAAGTCTTGGTAACAGTCAGCCAAGTGAAGACTTATTTGAAAAAAAGACCTGACTGTCAAGTGTGGATGACGAGAAGTAAGAAGAGATCCTCTTCTTGCAAGTAACAAGTGATGAGGATAACATAACTCATCGCCTGGGAAGGACAGAAATCCTAAAAAACCTCAAATAACCTTAGACAAGAGCTATTTTGTTATTTGGTCCAGTTTTGTTAATATTGACTGAATTATTTACTTTGTCACTGAAAATCATCTTTTTGATTGTGGATGAAATGAAAAGATGTACTGTTTAAAACAGTCTAAAACTCTAAATTATTTCCGTCTTGTGTGATTCGCAGCTTGACTGAAAGTGGAGTATTAGAAATAACATTTTCTTCACATCTGAATCAACCAGTCTGGTTAGATCGGGTAGTGTGGGTTCGAATTCCACTTAAGGCAAGGATGTTTGTCCATTCATGTTAAACACCACACATATCTTCATGTCTGTAATATGTTTTTACATTAAAGCTATTGATATTTGCCTTAATGCAGTTTGTCTCTTTGTCATCATTTAGAGTACCCAGGTTACTAGTCACAATTTATTTCAGCTTCTGGATTTGCTTGTAATATGTGAAAGTAAAAGAGTATGTATATTCATACTTGTGGTTTATGTATTCTGTTGCAGAAAATCTTTGGTGTTTGCATCCATCCTAAATATGGGGGTTGGTTTGCACTGCGAGGGGTACTAATATTTGACAATATCACCGTTCCTGACCTTCCTAACAGATTACCTCCAGATGTTGTTAAAGTAAGTGCACTAACCTGTGACATAAATTTAAATTGATTGGTAAAATATATGTGTGTTGCATAAAATGTAGTTATTAGAGAGAGAATATAGTTGACCTTAGGAGATGGAAGTGGGTGGTTGAGGACTGAATTATTGTTACACTGAAATAATTAATGTTCTTAGTTTTTCTGTCTTATGTGGAAATTTTTGTCATGAGTCTGTCTGTGTCCAAATATCAGAGACTAAACCATTGTACTCGTTTTGGCCATGCTTATGACCTGTACGTTTGACAAATTTTGACCAAACATTGTGTGAAAAGCACCTTGTAGATTCAAAGTAGAGATTCAAAATTCAAGCCGAGTTCTTGATTTAAACAAAAAATCAAACTATACATTTAACTGTGTAGCTCTGGCTCGCTTCTTTTTAAAGAAAAAAAATCAAAGAATAAATATAGCTTTATATGTACTGTCTTTCACTCAACTGAAGACATGTAGAGTTCAAAATGTGTGGTTTTTGAATCCAGTTACACATTTTAGGTACAGAATTGACCTGAAATTGTGATATTTACATTGAATAATTAAACTACAGGTCAAGAATGACATTTTTTTACAATTTTCTCTACATTTTCAAGTTAGTTGTCAAGGCTTTTCACCCGTCCTTTATATTCAGTGGTGTGAAGTTTTACCTTCTGTTCAACATCTTGAACAGTGCATATTTGTTTCCTAGGAAAGTTCTGTTTCTGTGGTAAGATAGTAAGAGGAAAACTCATTTGTGTTTTTGTAAATGGTTTTCTTGTTAACCAAATCAAAACTGCTTTTGGGTGGCTAATCAGTTAGAGTGGACTTGCAGACTTAGACTACAGAGCTGTCAATGAACTGAGATTTGCTTTCTTTATGCCAGCATATTCCTGGGACTAGCCTTCTTTAATTCCTATAAAAANAGTTTATACTTGATGCACGAGAGCTCTGCGATCTAGATTGCTAAGTCTGCCCTATCTGGTTATTTGCCCAATGAATTTTCTTTTGCTTGTTTGTTCTATGTTAATTTAGAAGGACTGTTTTGCAAACTATATGGTCGCCATTATTGGTGAATTGGCTTTATCTTCTGAAAAATATACCACCAGTTTATCTTGATGTGCAACTAGTGAAGCTAATGCATGACAAGAATGTGAAAGTCTGCTATTTATTCAGAGCAAGTTTAGGTCCAATGAATTTATATAATTTTGGCCATTTGACCTAAACTTACTAATACAAAGAAGGGAGAGTTCATCATGTTTTATTATCATTTTGATATCCCCATTTGTTCATGTAGGAGATTTTTCCTTTTTATTCTTGGTCATAAAAAAGATAAAAAATAATAAAATTGCAAACCTTTCTTGTGTGGTATTTGAATTGATGACACAACACACCTGACTGAAACTGACCCAAATCACCTGCTTTTGCATGAAAACATACATTTTGATTTTGGTATCATATGTAAAAAATGTTTAACATCGTCGGTATGTGACAACATTTCAAGTGATGTTGTCATACTTGCCAAACTATATCTACTGCTGGGGCACAGGTCTACTCGTAAAGCATGAAAACGTGTGAAGAACTGTACTTCTTGAGTTTGGCAGCCATGCCAACTTCACCTGAAAATGTCTCACGCTGGAATAGTGGAAGAAGTGAAATATACTTGTATGGGGCTGTAAAAAAATGTTGCTTTTACAAAAATGAAAGTTGTGATGTCCACTAATAAGATATCAACAGTAAATAATGAAAAGCATACCCCATTTGAAAACCTCATTTAAGTTTTTCAAGTGGACACAAAATGGAATTGTTTAACAACTGTGTTTTTGATTAAAAAATAAACATGAGGGTAGTATGTGATGTAGATTGACCTACGTAAGACCGCGGAAGTTGATGGTGCTTGTGTTTAAGGAGTCACATTTTAGTTGATTTGTTTATTGCTGTATTACCTTTATTAAATATTATTCACAGTAATTTATAATGTTGTGCAAGAAGGCCCAGAAAGTTTTCCAGATATGAATGGAATCTGTTTAAAAAAATAATAAAAAAAACTTTTAATACTCTGTAATTGGTATAGGTGTATGTTTATAACAGCACAATCAATCTGAGGTGGGGCATAATCAGATGCTTAAATTGGTGTTTTCAGAGGGGATTGTGAATTTCTTCTGAATATGGGTTTACTCACAAACTCTGGATAAACATACTGTGATGCTGGAACTGCACCACTTAGAAGAAAGACGTGGGTAGATTGGCAAGATGTTATTGCACTTACAAAGCAAAGACACAGTTTTGTTACACACACAGTTGGATTACATGAGAATAGTCAGTACATTGTTAATACCCGTGGTTCTTGATATATGTTGCCTCAGGGACTCACACAGGCATTGCATATCATCCTTTTGCAGCTGGTTTCTCAAGGTAGCTACAGTCTGCGCTGGTTNTTCAGTAATTACAAAATTTGAGGGTTCTTTGTGGCTCAGTTGAGATTATCAGCTGAGCATCAGGCACAAAATCCTGCAATGAAAATGATGTCATCTAGCTTAACTTACTGTATTTAAAGCCAGAATACCTGTTGATTAGGTAGTGTATTGTTCTACAGTACCAGCTCATTTTCACCAGGTGTGTGTCTGCCGATAATCGGGTGTTAGACAGAATCAGAGTTTGTTGCTAGAGGTGACCTGGTGTGATTCTGCATGCCAAGCTTATTGAAATTGTTGTCTAGTTATAGGATGACTTAAGACTGGTGTGACATCTTTACTATAGTGGTTGCATGTTTCACTGTCAAGTCAGTCCTTTCATGGTGATGCCATACTCAAACATCTTGTAAATTATACAGAATGGTGTTGATATCTGTAAGCTGTGCAATGGGAAGTGGGAATGATGGGTAGGGAATACTTGGGGCAGCAAAAAACAGGGGGTTAGTGAAGAGATTTAGGAAATATGTGGTAGTTGGTGCAAGTAGCGTTATCAAACAGAGAAGTGGAAGCACAAGTAATTGCATGTGAACATGTTTGAAAAACCCGTGGCTCTGTGATATGGAGCCGGGCTCTCGGACTTGGGAAATCGTACAAAACCCACTATGTGTTTTGTGAATGAGAATGATGTACCCTGTTTGCTTCAGTTTCATCTCTCTTCTGTTCATGTGAAGTGTCATGTTTTTGAGTAATCCAATCCCAGAATGAATAACACACAAGTATGGAATCCAATTTTTAGGGTTTGGTTTTGCAAGAGTAGTTTGGACAGCATCAAGGTACTGTAATACTTTGGAGAACTAATGGCCAAATAGTGGAATGTACAATAAATATTTATCATAGTGTTGAATTCTTCCCATGCTCAGTACCAGGGGTTCAAAGTTTCGCATTTGTCAGTTGAAGATATGGTAAATGTACTGCCACATTGTATTTCATAAAAGAAAGGCTAGTCCAATACTAGACTACCATAACCGCAAAAAAAAATTTCTTGCAATGCAGCTACAGAAATAGCGGCGACTATGATGCAACAGTCCCAATAGCCAGTTCAGCACGAGGAATTTGGAATGTACACCAAAAACATTAGTGATATACTGGACAGCAATGCAGTGAACTAGTGAATATAATTTTGTATAGCATCCTTACAGTTTGAACACATTCTTGTACTTTAGCTATAATATAATGGTTTGCAGTCTTTGACTGGACAGCAAGTACCACATAAAACTTCAGTTTGAGTCGACAGGCCCATCACAAGGTGAAACGCTGTAATTACATAAACACTTTCTCATTTACACTAGAGGAAAGAGCTTGACCACATCCTAGGCCATTACTTGTGGTTCTGTAGCTGTTAGGTATGAAGTTCACCTGCTGTATCTGCTAATTACTAACTGCCCGTTGGATAAAAGGAAAACAAGTNGTGAAAGAAAAATCTTGTTTTTTTCCACTTAGGTAAGTAAAACAAAAATGTTGTGAAACTGGATGTTTTATCACATGGTTGTGTACGCACTCAAGGATTTCAGTTATTTGTTTACAAAAACAACAAATTCAATCGCTTCATTAGGGAAGGAAACATACCATGTAGGAGTATCGACCTTTTACAGAAAAAGATAGGATTACCATAATAACTTTCTCAAAATAGAAAATGGAGTCCACAATACCAGTTTCAAAAGGAGAAACAAGGCATTTGCTTTGCATTTTATGTCTTAAGAGATTGTAATAGCTGTTAATATCGATGATAGTTTGAATCTTTTTCTGGTTGTTTACAACCACTGTACTGAGCTCAACTAGAATTGTAGTGCATTTTCTGTGAAATTTTCATTTGGGTGACTTGCAGCTGACATCTGAAAGACAGTCCATGTGCTGCTATAAGATAAATTATTTTTTCTTTTCTCTAGGAAGAAGACAGAAGATCTCTACTAGAAAGTTACAATTTTCGTTGGCAGGATTTCAAGTTTAGAGATGTAATACCTGTTTTGGACACATACTCTGAAGTACAGCAACGATATTTTGCAACTGATCCTGTTAACAGAATGGATCTAATAGGAACATATTTCTCAAGTGACAGTACCGGCGTTCTTGTGGATAGTATGTGTGTAACAGAAAATATACATAGATAGGAAGGGTATGTACAGTAAATTTGCCATGCAGGTATTATGTATTGTGGTTGAAAATAGGGAAGTACAGAGTGTTTAGTGATGTTGGTAAGTAGAACACANTAAATTTGCCATGCAGGTATTATGTATTGTGGTTGAAAATAGGGAAGTACAGAGTGTTTAGTGATGTTGGTAAGTAGAACACATTCATTTGCAAATGACCAGCAAAGAAATTAGGTCCAAAGCTTTATTAGTGTTTTTTCTTCCATTCCCCTAGTCATTTTTCACATTTTTAGGATATTCTTGTAACTGACTACACCCAAAAANTACAGCTAAAATTGGAGGACATGATTATTTCTAATGCATACTTCTTTCATTGATAATTTAAAATCACCAAAGGTAGACTGATTTATAGGGGTGTACTGATATCAGGAAAAGCCAGTATTCTCAATGTGTACAAATTAATAATGTCTGTATAATAAACCAACATGGGGAAAAATAAGTATTGGTAATAATGGTCTTAACATAAAAATGTGACACCATAGCTATGATTAACTGACATACTGTTTACTGAAAGATGATGATGCTTATGTAAAATATGAAGAAAATCAAATAAAATGTTATAAAAAATTCTGAACACACATAGAAATGCATATATATCCCAGTCAAGTGAAAGAGCAAAAGCTAGCTATTCAATGTGTTACATTTCAAGTAAAGTACTTGCTTGTCTTTAGTTACTTAATCCCTACAAATGAAATGTCTAGTCTGCAGATCTGAAAAGTGCACATCGATCGGTTCAAATAACTCTTTTAAGTGCTGAAGAGATAGTTTTAGTGTAGTTACGTAGAGCAGAGCCCAACTTTTAATTCTAATCCAAATTTTTTTCCCTTAAATGTAAACAAATAAAACTAGTTGTTAAACAGAGAACAGAGTATTTGTCTTCAGAAATAAACAAAGAATAAAAGATTGTTCTATTGGAATGTGTGATACTATATCAGTATGTATTGGTAAACCTCAAATATATTGGCTCTTACTGATATATATCTTGCATCCCTACTGATTTATTATATACACTGTGAAATTGAAACTGCCCCACCTTGAAGGAGTGAAAATCGGTACTATAAATTATGGTGCTAAGAACAATTTATGATCCCATTTAGAGCAAGATAACATGTTTATTTAGATGTAAATTCACTTGCATGAGAACAACATCACTAGCCTTTGTTGGCTATACATGCAGCTACACGTTGTGGCATTGAGGCATACAAGCGTCTGATATCATCTTGTGGCACGGCCTGCCAAACTTACTGTAATTGCTCTTTCAGGGTGACAATATTTTTAGCACATTGCTGAAGGGCTTGAAGACTGCGTCCCATCATGTGCCACACATTCGGAAGTGACAAATCTGGAGACGTGGCTGGCCAGGGTAAGGTGTTAACATGAGGCAGACAGCGTTTGGCGATGATTGTGGTGCAGAGCCGAACATTATCTTGTTGAAAAATGACATCCAGCACATTCTCTAGAAATAGCGATGCAATGGGTGTAATAATATCATTGACTTACCTTCGGGCTGTCAAATTTCTATTAACAGAGACTAGAAATGAAAGGCTGCTGTAGCTTATAGGATTCGTTAAATCCAGAGTGACCGTGATGTCTACTTAGTCGTCGTTAGTAGTAATTACAGCCGAAAGCGTATGACAGACTGATCATTAAGTGATAATAGTTATCGAAGTTTGTGGTACAACTACCTCCGAAAGCCAACTCCNCTTTGTGAAACACCCGAATCCCAATGGTGTTTGAAGCTTCAGGCTTTGAACACTTTGCAATTGAATTTATGCTTGAGGAAAATGAAGTACTACTACTTCAATGGATTGAAATATAGTGTTGCTACTGGGCTATGATTATAAACACGTCAAATAATTTTATTATTGGAGGAAAGCAAAAATTCATCAGGTTTCCAAGATGCCCTGTAAAACGTTAAACGAGGTGAAGTGTGATGTTTTTGCTATTTGTAGTTATTAAGCTAATGAATAAAAAAAAAGCATTGTTCTGGAACTGCTCATTGCATAGTGTGCATGCGCAGACGTCACAACTTGCACCTGCAAACAAAAATGTTGAATTCACGTTCCTAATTTTGAGTGGCAAAGATGTCTCTAGTGGCTGCGAAATAAAAGGCTGTCAAAAGTTTAATTGCGGCACAAAAGAAGTCTAGATAGTTGCATGTTTGATGAGCATGTGTTCCCAAAGAAGAAATTAGGTTAGCAACCTTTATTTTAATGTAGGACATTGTCAAGAAACTCTTGGTTATTCATTTTGATGTTGCACTCTATTCCAAGCAACACAATATTTATTAGGATATTCACATTTTTCAAACATTGGTGGTCATGCCAACAGCTAATTAAAATAGAATTCAATAGATCCAGGATTGTTGTGACAATTAATTTTGTTATAATGAACGACTTTGCTCAGAACACAAAGTGATTGATTAGATCCAGGGCTTCCTTGAAAAGTTATTTAGTTACTATTAAAGATTTTAGATAGAAATACAAATCTGTATGTATAAATACTTTATTTTGAAGTTAGTTTGGTTAGGTAAGATTATTATTAAAGAAAAGTAAATTTAAATCGCGACTTCTGTGCATGTATTGCAAGGTCAAAGGCGGAGTAGTGTTTCATGCTATCCCTACAATCTATCGGGCTAGTGTGAGTGAATAGGGGTGCTGGGTGGGGTATTATTATAGTAAAGTGTTACTTCCTGAGTGATGGTGCCATACCTCTTATTTTTTCACTTTTGTGATGCATTTCAAAATATGTTATTGCTCTGGAAGTAATGTCATGGTATAATATTTGCACAATTGCTTTTGATCCAACAAATGCTCACTAAAATAGGATTTGTTTGATCTAGAGACTCCTTAAAAATTAATTTAGGTTAGATTAGGTAAGGAAGTTATTACAGCCTTTCTAAAGAAAGAAAATTAAAATTGTGACTTCTGCTCATATGGAGAAGCTATGACCGCTCTGGATATACCAGGAAGTGAATAAAATACTCTTGAATGCACATTTTAATCTACTGCATTCTGCATGTACAGAATGAACAATTGCTCTGGGGGTAATAGTGAAGATTTCTTAGTGGGTTAGAATAAAACTACACATTTTTTCACCCTCTAACAGAAAGATGAAATGTGAGGCCAATGGCCGAGCTGCGTTTAATGCTATCCCTACATTCTTGGGGAATAGTGCGAGTGAATAAGGGTGCCGAGTGGGGTAAAATTATAGGTAAGTGATACATCTATGTTATATAGTGCTTAGTTTTGCACATGTGTAATGCCTTACAGGATTAATTAAATCCATGAAAATTAGTTTAGTTATAATGGACGACTTTGGATGGAAATAAAAAACTAAGTGCAAATGCCACTCAAAAGAAAGCCGCATGGCATTGGGTCAGGTGATCATCATGGTCACCTACATGACCAGTTCTTCTTCGAGGAAGGCATACGTTTTATGTGGTTATGAACTTCTAAATGAAAATTGGATGGTCTTGTTGGAAGATTAGGGTATTTGAATCCTCATCTATTTAAGGAAGAAGCCATAAGACTAATATCTAGGTAGGAGATATGACATCTTGCAGGAATAACATAAACATTCTCTATAGAAATGGCACTGAACACATTCACTTAAGAGTGAATATCTTTTGTGTTCAGTGGTTGCATGGGAATTCTCTTTTCCTCAAATTTGAACCTTATGCTGGTTCACTTTACAACTGATGTGAAAGTTGTCATTGTCAATCCTGGGTAGCAACTTGTGGCAGAATTCGTATCATGGTTCAGCACCCAAATAAATTGAAAGCTTTAAGGTTTCATATGTAAATGCTTATGCAGAATTTTTGAGATGGTTATTTGTTGTGGCTGAAATTGATGTTTCTCTTTGTAAAATAAACATTTTAAATCATCAAAAACATAAAATAAGATAAGACAGTGCCTTACCAAAGTGTTTTAGATTTGCACAGAGGCAATGCCAGGATGACTAGGGCCCCGAGTAAGATTGGAACTTTCTGGCAGGTACCAACAAAAACAACCACTAACATTGACCCTATTTCAATGTTAGTACTTCCCAGACTATCCAAATAGNTTCCAATACAGGTTAGTCACTGAACATTCTTGTGTGAGGTTTAAAACCTTGAAAACCAAATCTCTCCTGTAGTCGCCATTTTCGAAAGGTTCCAATCTAATTCGGGGACCTACACTACTAAATTAAGAAGGTGCAGAATTTACTCAAGAGATTCATATTTCTGGCATTTAGATTCTTAGGGGCATCTCCTCAGGAATGAATGACATCTTTGAATTAGATGCTCATGCAGAAATCCTCTCTGAGGACCACTGCAAGATTAGGTAAGGTGGAAGCACAGGATGATACTGAAGCTTTGTCTATGATTTATCCAGTACATGACGTACAGAACTTGGGTCTGGGATGAAAGCTGGTTAGATATTGATTTACATGCTATGCTCTTGGGAGTAGGTTCACGGTGATTACACGAGTATGTGGTCGTCATGTTATCCTATGACGATTTTTAATCTTTGCAGAACATGGCATTCCAGAATGTTAACAGTGTGATGTCGCACACGAAGTTGCGATCTTGCCAAAGTCCAGTACAAAGCTGCTTATAAATCTGTCACTTCCATGGATCTTGGCGATACAATATTTTTCACCCGAGCATGCCTATACTTGCAACTAGTCTTCACAGTGTTAACAAAATGTTGAGTTTTCAGTAAACAGTAGTGGTATTCATTGTTATAGCTGCTAACTATGTACATTGGTGAATATCTGTGTCGGTCTTCTTTTTGTCAGATAGGGAGATNATGCTTCCAGGGTAGGACCTCTTAACCTTCGCTTTTCCCCAGTGTTGGTTGAGAATTAATTAATGATCGACCTGAATCTCTGGAGACTGTTTCTCAGCATACCAAATTACTGTTTTATGTAAGTAAAACTTCTGTGCTCATTCCAGCCAGGAGACACATTTTTAATGAATAATGTAAGTCTTAAAAATATGTTTCGCCACCTTTTTGATTAGCAGCTTTAGAGGAATAAGGTTGTGAAGTAGTGTGTAGATGCTAATCAATTAGCCACTGCTCATTTGTTAAATGTAGAAACTGACTCTGGTACCTGCAAGTTGTAATATCTGCTGGTTCCTGTTTGTGACGTTAATAGAAATAATCATAGTGTACCTGGGTGTGTGTGTATGTATTCTTCAGCCAATTGTGAACTCTTGTATTTTGCTAGTGTAGCCTATATTTTATTATTATTTTACTGTCCCATTTACAGTACAACTATTTTTTGTTGCCTTTCGTTGTTTGAACTGAAGTTGTTAAGTCATTGAGTTATCTGTTCAATCAATGCAGATTTCTTCTCAAAGATGTACATATATTTTTTTTACAAAGGAGTATTAAATAACTTTATGTTCACCCATGTGTTTTCTTTAGCTAAAAAGTGAAATGTCATATTTACAGTACGACAAAGTATTAAAAAATCACTACTGTTTCATTGAAATAGCCTTTGGGGTTTTTCAGAGTTCCTAAAATGTATGCACAGATATTGCTTGGTCGTTAGGTTCTGATTCCATCTCCAACAAGTAATGCTTTG
Source organism: Machilis hrabei (assembly GCA_003456935.1). Taxonomy (NCBI): domain Eukaryota; kingdom Metazoa; phylum Arthropoda; class Insecta; order Archaeognatha; family Machilidae; genus Machilis; species Machilis hrabei. Next base: position 8,847 of record KZ870263.1, on the reverse strand, counting down.
GAGACTAATGCTACCTCGCTGGTAAGATGTGTTTTAGTGAAGGTAGATAAAGCATATACAATGCTGCATCTTTCATGTGGACATGTTGCAAGAACCATGTCCAATCCTTATGCATACGCAACACTCGCAGTGTGGATGAGTCTCAACATCCTTTCATAGTACCATTTGCTGTTGAAGTGCCATTATTAAAATTTGATGTTTTTTCAGCACTTAACACAATTTAAATTTCTAAGTACATAACATTTATTCTCCATGACATTCTCTTGTGTGTTGATGATTATGTAACACGTGGACAATCTTATATAGGATGCTAAAGGTCATAAAAGGCAGGCTTTGGACCCTGCAACATCTAGTACCAATGGTGAACGTAGTAGTATGTTACTACTAATAGGCTACTTTTTGAGATCTTGCTACATTTTCTGTAAGCTATTTCACCTGGTTCTATATCGAATAAATTCCCATGGATTCGAAACCTTGATTTAAGTCGTTACACTCAATCATACTACTTAAAATTACAAAACTTTGGTGCAAAAATCAACCTTCTACGACTACTAATACTTCCTGAGATACAGCTTCTGCCCAAAAAAGCCTCTGGATTCAAACCCGTGATTCTAGGATTTACGTCAGTTATTGAGAATTCATCTGCTCAACATTTGCAGCCTATTAAAAAAAATGTAAGACTAATACATTTTGAGCTTTTGCTACAATTCTGTGAGCTTTTTCATTTGCTTCTACTCTGAATCAAATGAATTCTCCTGGACTCACGAACACACAACTATCAGATTTAAATCTTTACATTCAGTTATACTACTCAAAATATGAAAAAGTATGGTGCAATAATGAATCTTCTAAGTCTTATACTTCTCGAGATATCCCCACTGCCTAGAAACCGAATTCGAACCCATGACCTCAGGATATGAGTCAGTAATTGTGAATTCATTTCCTCAACATTTGTAATCTTTGGGTAAAAATATATTTTGGTGCAAAAATCAACTGTCCACTACTTTTACCTCCCGAGATATCACTCTTGCCGATAATTAGAATAAAAATCTATGGATTCGAACGCATGACCTGAATTTAAAAATTAATAGAAACGGCTTGATCTATGCAGTATTTGCAAACTTTGGATGTAAAAATGAACCTTTTACAACCAACAGTTTTCGAGAATGCACTGTCGAAAAGTGTTATGCATATAAAGCCACATGCCTAGATAACTACATACAAAGTCAAGAATAAACGGAACAGCGCTGTCATCCCCCGGGGAAAACATGCTGGTTTTACCGGTTAGTACTTACTGTACTGGTCTTCTTGTGTCGTCGGAGTCAACCCCATCTAACTTTTGCTCGTTTTTACCCTCGTCACAACTGTGCTCATATACACTGGTCAAAAGAATTAGGGGAGCACCCACAAAAACCCGGATGCGACGTTGGAAAGTCGACAGGAGCTGTCTAGGTAGCGTCGAGGAGTGTTTTCTGAAGCACAACAATAGATATGCAAAGTATCGTCAGTCCCGGAGTGACGTAACACGTCAGA
>KZ870262.1:32511-44827 GCA_003456935.1 Machilis hrabei | reverse complement strand
GCAACAAATCCTTGTATTTCCTCCACCTTTTCCATGGCTCAGTTTAGAGATATGTACCTTTTTCATTTTATTGTTTTATGAAAAAACTACTTGTTCATAACAGCTATGTATAATTCTGAAAGCTAAATATTCCCAACACCTCTTTCCAGTACCAACTCTACAACAAACTAGTATGCATCTCATAAAAATTTTCAATAACAATAATGTTAATGTATTAATTGCATTCAAAGATTTACAAAAGTACACCGTTACAAACCCCAAGGCTGAATTGTAAGGAATCTCAATGGCATTAATTATAATTTTTTACAATGCATCACTAAATTTTATCTACATCTCACCATAACGGTATGTGGCAGCTCATGTTATGCATCAGAGTTTAAGCGATTCCAATCTCGAATTGTCTTGGGGAAAAACGGCCAAAAGTAAACATGTCTTAAATCCGTTTTCCTTTATTTTTTGCTTACGGCCATGCCTAGCTATGAAGTAGTCCCGTCATTACAGATCTCCAACGAGAGATCCGGATTTTTAACGACTTCAAGCTGTGAATATCCATTCAATATTGACTTGCCAAAACTGAGAACACACAGCTGTATGCTAAGAATGCATGCGAGGATTGGGTCAATATTCCATTCTTCGACAAAACAAAGACGGCTCTTTGGCACAACTGTTTCATGTTGGATCAGCAACTGCTTGACCAGCGTTTCAGAATCCCTATGTTGAAGCACGGAGGTGGCATACCTAATGTCTTGTATTGTTTCTTAAATCCAGTACAGGTCCAAACCAACTGTGTTTTGGAAAATATGGAACACTACTTCTACTGGAATATAATAAAAACAACTTAATACTCCCATATGCTGTGGAAGAAATGCTGTATTCCACAACAGCTATGATCCAAAACATACAAGCAAGTCCAATGTGTCACTGTGATGAAGTGGTTTGTTCAGTCACTAGATCTCAGTCTGGTTCAGAATATTTTAATTGGCACAAAAAGGTNGTTTAAAGTTTTTGTGATTTGTAATCTTGTCACAATTTTTAAAATGGAGCAAAGGTCAGCAATGATATTTTGTTTTAAATGTGGAAAATCGGATATAAACGTGGATGGATTTACGTATACCATCAAATATGGATTCTGAGGGTTTCCAGTGCAAACACTGCATAGAACTAACCGACTCGACGCAGTGTCACTGACAACTTATCTAAAACAAACATAGCCTGGCAAAATATTGAAGGTATGTTTGTCTTTTATAACTGTTGCAAGACTGTCCTGATGCAAAACAAAGTTCTTTTTAGTAATGTTTACAATTTTGAAAACAGTCATCAACACCTTACGTTGTGGTTTGCTCAACTACATAAATACTAAAGGTAAGGCTGGATTTAAGAAACTGTATGATTAATGAGGATGAGCATTTTTTGCTTATACAATGAGTATGGCACTTAGGCCATATTACATTTATGCCTTAAATGTGTGGTTCACAAACTCAATCAAGTGCTTAAAGTGGCTAATAAATGGTTTAAACTNGAGTAATATCTGCAAAAAGTTAACGTGTAGCACAAACACACACAAATAGTATAATACAGTAAACGAGTACAAAAAAGCACTACTTTCGTTTCTGAATGCCCAAAACTTCAGGTTAAACAAGAAAATTAACAAACACACTCAAAGAACTAGTTAATTGTAACAACTCACCCATTTCAAGTTGTGAGCGCCAAAGAAAATTGGTGTCCACGCCCAGTTAAGTGCAAGTTGTCCACCATACAGAGCAAGTGGTAACTGAGCTGGTCCTGCAAGATAAATAAATAAGCTAATGGCTGCTCAAAACGTATTTGTAGTGTTGGCCACAACAAACATGAGCACAATAAGTTAAATTTCTTAAAACAGAAAAGCAGAGTTTTAATCTTGCCAACAAATATTTACACGCTAACAGTGTGTTGGGTTGTATAAGGTCTGTAATTTTGAAATGCCCCGACTTTTCCAGAATAAAATTACAAAATCCCATAACCACAATCTACATTCATGCCTACTTTTTTAAAATATGTCAAGTTCTTTTCAAAACAAGGTGTATAAGTATAAGGAACAACTGAAGTTTAAAGTGTACTATATAAACAGGGAATGAGAAGTAGATACTTTTACTAAGGTAAAGTAGAACTTAATTGTAATTTAAGCTTGGTGCTTATTTTAACTCTTCAAACTGCAACCTACAAACAGTTGGTTATCATAAATTTGAACATATAAAACTATTGGAACAGTTGAACACAGAACATTTGTCATCATTAGGGCCAGGATTCGTATGCATATTTTTACCTGCTCATTGAAAGTCCAGCAAATACATTTTTATACACCTGGGATGACAAATATCCAGAGTTCATTTTGCATATTTCAGGTGTTTCTGCATATAATGGACTATTCTAGATTCGTTGCAGCATATTTTCAGGATTTTGTTGCATAAACCCCAAAAATGTCTATATTTTTTATGTGTTTTTTATTCTTTTCATCATAAAACTGAAAGATTCTGGATTGTTTGGTGGAAATTCCTTGTATTTGAAGTGAGGTGAGGGTAACATACAGCAGTTAACCATTTATTGTGGTAATTTGCTGATTTTATGCCATATAGACAGATGAAGTCTTTGTAATTCTCGATCAAAACTTCCATCGCTTCCTTCGTCCACGTTGTCAATCGAAATTAAAAATGGCAGGCAAAACAGTCGAACAAAAGCAAAGCATTGGGCTCTACTTACTTGTGATTGGCTACCACTGCAAAAGGGCGTGGTAACCTGTGTCTGACATATGATGTGTTATAATTTCAAAACAGCCTGTGTTTTGACAGGTACGTCGGCAGGTAGGAGTAAGAATTTTGGGACACGAGAGTAGGCATGCCTGCTGGCATTCACTTCCTGCATGAAATTAGGTACCGTGTGAGGTGGGCTTAAATGTCAAATAAAACAAATGAACTGGAGCAAAATATTTTACTACACATTTTCATCTGAGTTTACTTTAATGAAACCACAGGCAGGTATTATGAAAATTATGCTTAACATTTTAAAGCAACAACCAAAAGTTAATCCTGTTAATAAGATAAACTGTAAAACCTTATTGCATTAGGTTCTGTGAAATATCCTGCTTTTTTGTGCTTTATTTTTTGTTAGTATTATAAAATTTAGAAAAGCATAGAGGGTGGTTTATCTTTCAAACTCAAGAATATTTTTTTACTTACAGAACTTATCTCAGTTTGAATTTTACTGATTACAAATTCTTCTACATTTATGATTTTTGCTGTACTAATACATTTTTTTAACACTACACAATCCTATAGGGGTCTAGTAGCACTATAAAACACTATGGAGTGTTTTTTACTGTAGATGCATTGCAAGTGTATATTAAGAGCTTTAAATAATATAACATGGAAATTTTCTTTGTAATTTTATTCATATTGCACGACTGGACTTGTACGAGTTATGACACACACACACAAAACCAAACACGATTGGCTCCTGTAACTTAAAAGTAAATGACAAGGAAGCAAACCTGAGCATAGAGCCATGTAACAAGTTCTGGCTTGTCGTACTGTAATGGGTATCAACTTGACTATTCCACTCAGTCTGTGTTTATGTACCCTAGACATGTTCGGGCAGCAGAAATTGTCAGAGCAAGCAACGCGTCAACATCAAGTTTCTGGTGAAACTGAAAAAGTATGCGATACAAACTTTCCAGTTCTTGACCGAAGTTTAATTTGCACGTATGATCCGGAAACCAAATGACAGTCAATGCAATGGAAATCACCGGAATTGACAAGACCAAAAATGGCACGCAAAAGCCATGCAAGACTCATTTATATACCTGTGGTTTTGTAATGGTAGGGTGGGTTTCCAATGGTCAAACAGTTAATCATGAACACTACATTGAAGCTTTGATGAAACTGTGAAAAAAAATAAAGTGGGGGAAAAACACTCTGAACTGTAGATTTTGCATAAGCGCTAAGTGCCAGCACAGAATGCTTTGTCTATGGAGCAGTTCTTAGCCAGTAAAAACACATTACTGTTGTCACTAGATTTGGCTCAGTGTAACTTCTATGTATTTCCAAAGATCAAATCTGTGATCAAAGGTACCCACTTGGCATTGGTACAAGCTGTGAAAGCTAAAACGGCACTACACAAGATAATCTACGTTATTGTTACCAACAGTGGCAGCTGTTTGCTAACTCAGAAGGGGACTACTTTGAAGGTGATGACAGCAGGCAACACTTATTTGGCGAGTTAAATGANTTTCAGAAGTAGTCCCGTTTTTTGTTTTCTCACATCTCATATACATGATACCATTTTTAAAAAGGAATTCTCCTAGACTTGTATTGGATCAATGTGGTATTTACTAAAAAAAAAAATTGTGTTGTGACTGAAACCTAACAGTTACACTAAGATTTAGGTGGTCCAATCACTTATCTCCTTCTAATACCAGTTAACAAATATTGTAATTTTATAGCCACAATTTTTTTTTCTTTTTCTTTTTCGTCCATCTGTGAATGAAGTGGGTCAACGTTAAGATATAAGCAACGTGGCAAAGCTTGTAGCGTACTTTGGAAGCATTTACATATTAGCAACAAGCTCATAATGGCCACCTCCCACAAGAAGATGTTTGAAAGACTTTCATAACAGGAACTTGTTTGCAATTAACATGATAATCAAAATCACACCACCCATGACACTATTTTACTATAGAGTTCATATAATCGCTTTTAACCTTTTGCTTCCTGTCCATTGAAATGTAAACACAAACATCCCGCTAGAACCAGAGCAATTGTGACTTCTGCAAGCTGCGATTTAAATTTATTTTCTTTCAAAAGGCTTTCATACTCACCTTACCTAACCTAACCTAACAGAAATAACCTAAAAATAAAGTATGTGAACTTACGTTTTTGTTTCCAAAGTCGTCCATAACACCTCAATTAATATTCATGGACGCTATCCATCTCTTGTAAACCCAAAACATAGCGACATTTTGATTGGTGGTTGTTCATAAAGTGTTTTACCTGACACGAACTTGCTCCAAGAGTGCCTGTGATTGGTTATTTTATACAGTTATCCTCTTACCCAATAGGAACGGTCCTATCGTAAATTGCAGAGAAATAGCTTGATGAACTCCTTGAATTTAGCTCTTACAATTACTCACAAACACCATTATTTTATAAAACTCTTGCTATAATCTGCTTGTGGGAGGTGGCCATAAGCAAATTACGAGTGGAATGAGCTGAAACGGTTATACAGGATGTCCCGAAAATACACGACAAAACTTTGGGAGTATATTCACCACACCTAGACAAGAAAAAAATGTCAGGAACTGCCTGGTTTATAAGTTATAATCGAAAGTTGGTATTCTATGAAATAGACACATATATGTGATTGTCTTACCTCTGGCGTGATTCGACTGCATTCCATGGCCTGTTCACATCACTGGATTTGTGAGACCTAACATTCGAAATAATAACACCATTTACACTGAAATGATTTACTAAATGTCGCACGAGAACACGTATATATTGATACAAACTTGATACTAACCACATGACTAATAATGTTTGATATTGTGGCTATAGTTCATCTCAATCATGAGATCACTTTGTCTTTGTCGTTAACAACCATTCTGATTATCCTAAAGTTGTTTACTTGAGAAAAACATGTGACGCGACAGGTAACAAGAGTTGGTTGCAAACGAGTCTACTAGATGACACTACCATCAACCTGGCGAGCACTAAACACTAAACATAGTTGCAACCGAGTCTGCTAGATGGCAAGAACCAAATACCAAACAAATGGCACAATTAATACGATAATTAAGTCACTAACATCTTCAAATTCACAAATCACTCATTAAACGGGAGAACTGCAAGTTTACAAATCGGTCTTTTTACAGTTCCACTCTTGGTACGAATTGAGGCTACTCGTGCTAAACCATCAGTCCCAACATGAACTTCTTGAATGACGGCTAGTTTCCAGGAGAGAGGAGGTAGGTTATCCTCCTTTACGATTACCACAGTTCCTGGTTTGAGATTCGGATGAGCGATCCTCCAACATGGGCGTTGTTGTAGACTGTGGAGATAGTCCATGGATCATCTTCGCCATACATGTTGCACCATCAGCTGGATCCGCTGCCACCGTGAAAGGGTTGATTCGTTCAGGTGAGATAGGTCAGGGTTCTGGTAAACTGACCAATGGTGTTCCTATTAGAAAATATCCAAGTGACAAATAGCTTGAGTCACTGGCATCATTTGACAAATTAGCGATAGGTCATGAATTGAGACAGGCTTCTTTGTGGTATTCCACGTCTCCCAGCGATTGGGTGTTGCTGATATCCATGCTAATACGATTGTGGAATCCGTCCACAGAAATACTTGATCAACGCGATTTGGACATAAGTAATTATAACACAACTTATGTTTATGAACACATTCAACTTTCCTTTTCCTGCTAGCATTAGTGAAAGTAGGGCACTTGAACAAACTGTGGGACTGTTTACAAAATTAACATTGTAGTCCACTGAATTTTACATAAGAACTCATTTGTTTATCATTACCTTGATTGCGCATGAGTGTCTTTGAACTTGACCTCACTAATTGCTGTTTGATACTTTCTAAAACCTGGCACCTTTGTTCTAGAAAATTAAACAAGTCCTCCAATTTAGGTACCGAAGTTTGTGTGTGTTTCAAGTGAAAGTCTTTCGCAGTGCGTACATCCAGTTTGTCAATAAACAAATAAAACAAAACGATGTCCTCAAGTGAATCCTCTAATTTTAGTGCCTTGATTGCGTTTAAATTACTTGTGACTGGATTTATGAATTGGTGCAATTCACTGGTTATTTCTCGTGAAACTGGTTTAACGTTAGGTAATTCACGAACATGATTGGCTACAATTAATTTCTTGTTTTGATATCTTTCTTCCAATTGGTTCCATGCTGTGATTGGTAGATTTTGAATTAAATGGTGTGCCTCACCTTTCACAGCTGATATCAAATAATTAAATTTTTGAATCGGTGCTAATTGTTCATTTTCTTGTACCATGACTTTGAAACTGTCCGCAAATGATAACCAGTCCTCATAACGACCACTAAAACTGGGTAATGTTATTGTGGGAAGTTTGATATTTTTCTGACGTGCCTGCTTGTTGTGACCTATCAGAAACACGCGAGTCCGAGGAACCAGCTTGGATTTGATCGGTTTCTATAAAGGATTCCATTTCTGATTTCAAGCTGTAATGTGTGTCCTCAAAATCTATTCTGTGTGCGTCATGGTCCCCGAGTCCTCTAGTTCAAGCCTACTTTGAATGTCATCAAATTTGGACCACAATTGAACTAAATTTTCTAACCTGCTTTTGACTTCTCTTACATTTTCAGTGGCATTATCAAAGTTCCTAGTAAATGTTTGCATTCGTGTTATTTGTGCCTTAAAAACATTGTGTTGTTTACATAACCTTATTGAATAAAATTCGTAGCTTGTTCATAGTTCTTAAAATACAGTCTTAAAGTTCACTATATCTCACAAATCCGGCCCGTTGAAGGCCATAAATAATGTACGTGATTGTCTTACCGCTGGCATGATTCAACTGCGTTCCATGGCCTGTTCACATCACTGGATTTGTGAGGCCTAACATTCGAAATAATAACACCATTTAAACGGAAATGATTTACTAAATGTCGCACGAGAACACGTATATATTGATACTAACCACATAACTAATAATGTTTGTTAAAGTCCTCGACGCGGCGGCTCCTTTGTTATAATGCACTTGTATTTCGGAGAATGTCGTGCTGCACCGATGGATTTTGTGATATTGAATATTGCATCCGGAACAACAGAATATTCCTCGGCATTTAAAACAAATATGACACGGCATTCTTACTTTCTCCGAAATATGAAGTCTTGGGACAGAAAAAATGTCCTCGGCTAAAAGCCTCGGGCATTTTATCCAGTCCCGCGACTTTATATTTCGGAGAAAGTAAGAATGCCGTGTTATATCTAAAAATATTGTGCCTATAGTTCATCTCAATCATGAAATCTCTTTGTCTTTGTCAACTAATTCTGATTATCCTAAAGTTGTTTACTTGAGAAAAACACGTGACGCGACAGGTAACAAGAGTTGGTTGCAAACGAGTCTACTAGATGGCACTACCATCAATGCGGCGAGCACTAAACACTAAACATAGTTGCAACTGAGTCTGCTAGATGGCGAGAACTAAATACAAAACACACAGATGCCATTTTTACTTCAAAGAGATGTCTCATTTCAAATTGACAGAATACATTTACGCTTACTGTGACACATGATTAATGCAAGGTATCTTTACTTCAATTGTTATCTACTCACACTTCACACCAAATGCTCAAAATGTCCTCCATCAACTTTAATGGATGCATGGACATGTCGGATCATGGACAGTCACGCCCTTTCAAAGACCCCATGATGGTTGCGAATGGTTTCACACACATCTATCATACGGATGCGGTGGTGAAGATTCTCTGCATTTGAAGTTGCATAAACTAGAGATAGATAAAAAATGCATTGAAGCAGGTGGAGGACATTTTGAGCATTTGGTGTGAAGTGCAAGTAGATAACAATTGAACTGAAGATACGTTATACATTAGTCATGTGTCACAGTAACCGTAAATGTATTCTGTAAATTTGAAATAAAATGTGACATCTGTTTGAAGTAGAAATTACATCTGTGTTTATTTCGTAGAATATCATCTTTCGATTACAATTTATAAACCAGGCATTTCCGGACATATGTTTATATGACTTTCTTCCAAAGTTTTGCCATGTATTTTTGGGACACCCTGTACAGTCAAATGTCCATCATTTGGTCTACCTGTTGTCAGATAAGCCTTGCAGAAGTTATGCTCTTAGAAAAAATTTAAAAGAATTACTCACTTTTTCGTGATATTTTTTTAACCAACACTTAGGTCAAGGATATATTTATGTTTCTATATTACTTTCATGGCACATAATTTATATTTTCTATTTACAAATAAAAAGAGTATGATTTTGACTCTTTTGTAAAAATAGCCAGTTTTCTTGGTGTTTTAAGTGTTAATTTGTAGAAATACATCATCCAGACTAGGATGACGACATAGACCAGAACTTCCTGAGAATATTGATGTAAAAAATATATGGCCACCACACGAATTATAGCTAATATCATCTAACTGCTGTACCTCTGACGAAGAAAGTTGGGAGCGGAAACAACGGGTGAGGGCAGAGATGTTGATCAAGGGGAGTTATAAGGAAGAAGGGAGGTAGGTGATGTTAGTTCTTTGTTTTGCCACCAACCAGCAAAAGTAAAATGCAAAAACATTTTCGTCTGAGGGTAGACGGCCCCCTTAAAAAATGCAACAAATGCGATGGGAATAACACATTTATGAAGTAACGACCCAAATTAAACCTTCAACACTACCTTTAGTACTCTACCTGTTACGCTTACAATATGCTAAGGCCTTAACATTTGATGGGTACAGCATCATACTGACTTGTGTTTATCATTTTGATGCTAATATTCAAAACTTGAAAGATAAAATTAAAAAGACATGTATGGGGCGTGACCTGAAAGGAGTAAGGTGTGTCAGCAATTAAAAAAACAAGCTAAGGAAGAAAAAAAGTGATTTATTACACACTAAAAATATCTGCATAGTTACTTTACTTTCCACACAGATGCATCGACTTCCATGCATTTTGTGTATCATGGCACCAGCAAATGCAGTCCCTCAGGACTGCATTGTGCGTCTTTTGTTCTGAATGGTGCGTCTCAGTTTCTTCAGGGTTTGACAATACGCATCACCATTAACTGTGGTTCTGTGTCTGAGAAATTCAACAAGAAAACACTATTCTTTTCTGATAGAAGATGCTTCCTTAAACTTTGCTACTTACTGGGATGATAACTGACACAGTTGATTCTTGCTTTGATTCAACATTTGTGTAGCAAATCCATGTTTCAGCTCCAGTCACAATATGACAAAAAAATATCCATCTTCTTCATTTTCAAATCTCTCCAAAAATGGTTGAGCTGATTCCATGCTTTACTGTTTCTGTGCATCGATCAACATTTTCAGCACCCATCTGGTGCAGTTTGCCATAGTCTAGCTTTACTGTCAAAATTTCATGAAGAAGAATTAAGCATGAAACTTCAGGAAATTCATTAGAAAGTTCTCAAATTGTGAAATTATGATTCTCACGAATTTCGCCTTCACTTTTTCCACCAAATCGTCTATCACTACACTCTTCATCATGGACATTGGTCTGCCCTTCTTTAAACAGACGACACTACTGCCTCAACTTACTGTCCCTTATAATATTAGACCCATAAGTCTCACAAAGTTGTTTGTGAATTTCTACAGCACTATTGTCTTTTGCTAACAAAAGCCATATATTACAGCATGAACCTTGCAGCTGGCAAGACTGATCATTGTAGCACTTAAAATAAATAAATCACAGGTGATACCAAACAACAACATGATCGCAAGAAAATGGCGAATAACTAGCTAATGAGTCACTTTAAGCTACTGTGCATGTGTGGCAATCCCACCTCATACATTAATGAGGTGTAATTACAAACCAACCTTACTTTCTGGACGCGCCTCATATTAGACATAAAACTGTTCCAATATTCATATATTACACCTTTTTTTTAATCTGACAGGCATGAACATTTAAATACTTAACAGATTTGTTACTGGGAAAGACTTTACAATTTACGTTATAAATATAGTTTATTTTATACTGAAATTATTTAATTTTTTTTTCATTTTCATTGCACTTTACCTGAAATTAAGTATAACCTTTAAATTGTATTCTCCTTCTTTGCTATGCTTAAAGATGGGGCCTACTGTTCAGTGAACATAACTTTTGGTATCTACAACCCTTGTATGTCTTAAAGATAATTTTTGTAAATATTAGAGTTACACAAACACAAAAATGTAGCTATTTACCACTAAAGCCTCCTCCATCCCTCCAAACAAGGTAGGATGCATAGCCCATGCCAGTGTAAAGAGAAGTCCATGCAGGACCAAATGCCCAATTGGGTGGGGTAAAGCATGGTTTCTTCAAGTGCTGGAAAAAAAAAAAGCTTTATAAATACCCTAACGCTACAACATTCTGTCATGTTAACATGCCATACATTCCTAAAAGAAAATACTAAATTTCAATTACAACACTCCAAACTAATAATGCTGAACTTGTGTAAAGTACTGTACATGTAACAATCAAATTCTATACATCAAGAATAAATTGAAGCTTCTTTTTTAACAACTGCTGCATGTCACACTAGAGTATGAATGTTACCGGATGTGTTTGCTTTCGTGATCAGGTTCAGGTTTTGTACTACATTTGTTGTTTCAATCATCTTACTATGCCTGTACCAAATTTAATCTTTTTTGTCTTCTCACACTCCTCTGTGGTACTGGCAATCTCGTTGCCAACTGACTGCATTCAATCAATTTGTGAGTTGATTCTGTCACTACAGTTCTGTGTTACAGTTCCATCACGGTGAAGCAGTCATTGTTTCAAGGATGATGGTCTTCCAGGTTCGATTTATTGTAAGTTCACGTTCATTTTTTGTTAAATGTGTTTAAGTATTTCTACTGACACTACTCTTCCAAGAGGTTCTGAATCATCAAGTTGACTTTAAATGCACCACAAGTTTATCCTTAGCAGTTAAGAATGCTGCACTTGAACACTAGAATATATTTTCAATAACAAACCACAATGTTAACATCTTAAAAATGACATGACACTACCAAACGCATCTTTTCCCCTAAAATACGTAACTGTAATACTATTCTAATGATGAATTATTTTTATATTATACTGACAATCAATACAACCAGACCTTGCACAGCGCTGATTCATTACAATATGGTTTTTCAATATCATGACATTTTTACTGAAATTTTCAAATAATGACAAAATTTCATTCTAAACAACACCTAAAACTTTTTATAGCGATTGCCATTACAGAAAACATTAAATCAGTCAATAAGAGTGCTTCACACTAACAGCCAATCACGTATTAGTTCACGTTCTATCTCTACCATGTCTAAAAATGTCCTTGCTACGTCACCAATTTCTCCCATTTTTTTAACCCATTATGTGTGGAAAACTGCCTGCAAGATTTATTACTGTACACTGCTTGACAATTGCTAGGGAACAGTCCCTCACTGGTTCTTTATACCCTCTCTCTCTTTGTCGTGCAGTCGCGGACCTTTGTTTGTTTTACCGTTAATTTCATGGTCACTGCTCTGCTGAGCTCGCATCTTTAATTCCTCCTGTTGCCACCTATGTT
>KZ870260.1:51047-62313 GCA_003456935.1 Machilis hrabei | reverse complement strand
GTCATCTCTGGTGGCATGACGAGCAACATTCTCGCTTATGTACTTTTTCAAATCTTGTAAGGGGTGCATAAGTTTTATAGTTTTCTTGTGTGTAGCGAATCCAATTTGGATATTACGATGGTCTTTTATGCATTGCTCCTTGTCCAAAAAGCTATCGACTACTTGTGTAAAATATGTTGTGTTAACTGTACTTCTCTTGTTTTTATGTAACACAATGCATTCTGTACATTCACTGTGACATTTCATTCTTGCAAAGATACAGTTGTGTTAACCAGTGTCAAGTCTCTTCAACATCAACGAAAGCCGTTGAATGGAGCATTTACATAATCGTTACATTTCAGAGATTTAGATTAGCACCACAAGTACAGATAAATAATTACATTAAACTAATAGAAGTAGTGCAATCAACGGCCATATTTGATCATTTACAGACAAACTTCAGGAAAGAGATTCATAATATCAAAATTGGATTCGCTAAAAAAAACACAACAACAACAACTACTACTATTACTTACAATTTTGCACCCCTTATGTGATTTGAATACAGTACCTTGAGGTTAGCAAGTGAGAACGCTACTCGTTGCGCCACCAGAGATGAACGATAACAAGCAGTGGAAGACTAAAACATTTATTAATAATAGTCCCAATCTTTAGGCCTAATATTTTCTTAACAGCTGCCCAGACAGAAAAATGAAGTTAACTGTGGGCTTTAGCGTACCTAATTTTGTGGTATTACACAGGTTCCACTCCAATTCCCGATTAGTTTTTGCCATAGTTCCCTTGTAAGTCTGTGACGTGGTGCTGCAGAACAGAAGAGTGACTATTGATGACAGAACTTTATAGAGCACCTAAACACGACTTTACAAGAGACTGGAGTGTCCCACTGCTGAACTGGTACATGAAGATCTGGTCAAAGTCACTACATATGATCAAATTCAGTTTATGGTAACTGGCTACCTTTTTAAAGGAGAATTCTTCAGATACCACATTTTTTGTATAGTGTGCAGTGTGCTTATTGTACTTTCATTACACTACACACACAAGGTGTACTCACAATGAACCCACGTGGAGTGTTAAGCCACAAATGTTATACACACCAGCTATAATTATAGAGTATCGCATGCTTAATACGATGGTGAACGTCATTTTCCCGAATGTCCATTAATTACCGAAATATTAGGTCTACAAGGTTTGTGGTTTGATTTCATTATAATTATCTCTGTTGTAACACAGCTTCCAGTTGCACAGTGGTTAGTGCATTGGACTGGTGATTGTGAAACCTGGGTGCAAATCTCCGTTAGGGAAGCAGGTTTTTTTTCGTGAGAGTTTGTGTACACCAGATGTAAATAGGCAACCGTAAGCAGCACAACTATGTCGCATACTACGGAAGAGCATTTATCGTTGGTTGCAACTGTACATTTCAACGCAAGTCACATACTTGTGTAAACGTATGAAACTGGAGATACAGAAAGAACGTGAAAACTGTCTCTAGCTGACATGGATGTAAACGTAAATCCCTTAATTGTGTTGCTTTGGATACTTCAGATAAACGTCCAGACTGTACCTTTTCTATGGCCAAGGCCGAATACCTTCCACTTCTTCCAGATCATATGCACCATAGAGAAGAGCCGTAAAATGTATTGAAGTTAAGACTCTTTTGAACTGCAAATTATTAAAACAGTTCATGGTATAATTGTCAAATTCCATTTGGCATGCATACACTTCCACTAAAACGAAAATGCTTCCCTAGCCGGGATTTGAACCCGGGTTTCGCAATTATCAGTCCTATGCACTAACCACTGTGCTACAGGAATCTGGGTTTCAAACCGGATAAATAATTGTATTGACGTCAATCCACAAACCTTGTAGGCCTAATATTTCATGGGCATTCGGGAAAATGACGTTCACCATCGTATTCAGCTTGTGACACACTATAATTATTCCATTTGCAGCTTAAACACACTGTGTGGGTCTATTGTCAGGATTGTCAGGTATTTACTGAATGGGGAAAAACAAATACATGAAAGACAGGTAAAACTGGAACCTGTCACACGACGATACCTTAAAATAAAAATACCAATATTTTTTTAAACTAGAAGAAAAATAATAAGGATTTTTATTTTCACTGGAAAGTAGACACAAACAGAAAATTATTATGTGAACTTGTGCTCTACTTAAAGAGTAACAGTTTATGAACGTAACTAGGTATACACAATATATGAAAATTATCCACCATAAATATATTTACAGAGAAGGCATACCCCAAAAAAGGTTTCCTTCATGACAAGCACAAACTGGAAAACGTGGTAAAACTAAACTCATTTGTGTAAAGCTAACTGAAAGTTGTTCATATTGGACAAACACAACACAATGGGAATCACAAACATATGCAATTAATTCCCCACTTATTTATACAACACAAGAAAGCACAATGTATTTTCATATTTCAAGGTATTATGTACTGCAGTTCAGGAGCTAAAGTTTCCCTGTTGAAGAGAAATTCAAGATAGTTAATTTTATGCATTTTGTCCTTTTCTTATAGTAAATAAGTACAGGACAGACAAAGGCAAAATCATCACAGNGTGCAATAGATTGTACACAAGTAAATACAAAATTATGCTACATTAGGGACTCTTAGCAAAACACCATGTTTGTATTATTTAATCCAACCAAAGAAAAACTGCACCATTCTATACTTGCATATTATATCAGGACTATAGTTAACTTAAATCCATTACTTTACCACATTTTCTNAACGATATCCTCCTACACAGGAGTAGGACTTTAATATGACGAATGGGGTCAATATTGTATCCGATACGAAATGCACAGCTAGTATGAAAACGTACCAAAATAAACAAAGGAATGACAAATTCAGAAACATTTTTACTCGTACGTAAAGTTAAAAAATCAGGCGCGACTTATTCATCTGCTCTTTGTGAGAGTCGTGCACCAATGAATGCAAGTACGGAAAGCTATCTACTGTTACGTGATGGATATTGATGACAAGTTAAGCTGGTGCATACTGTACAAGTTTTTAATCCATCACTGTATGTAAACACATGACCTTAATGTAGAATTTTAGTTATTAATGCAGGCCATGTTTCGTTCTACTTACGTAACCAGTTTACAATATGCGACAAATATTTAAAATTTCCAAGACATTCTCTTGACTAAAAAGAAGTTTCACTAATTCACAGTATATGCATTCATCCCAAATTTTCAATGTGGTGTAATTATAATTTATTTGCAAGTTTTTTTGTAGCTAGAAACACAAATTTTCCCGATTTGCCATTCTATGGTGTTCTCAGAAAGACGTGCCGTTAACGCCCATCAATGCATCAGTTGTACGCAGTACATCACCGTAAATCAGCGATTGACTGTGGGATATAAGCTGAAAACTGATCAAATATCCTCAAAGGTTTAGTACAGACTGCTTAACAACGCCATTCCTATTGTTCCAGGAAAAAACATTTCTAAACACGGCATACATTTCAGGTAAGGTTGACCCTGGAAGCAAATTTANCTGTGGATTCTAACTACATGTTAAACTCTTAACAGTAGGAGAATAATAAATAAGAAAAGTATAGAAACAAAAGGTCCAATACTTAACAAAAAGATTCTACTTAACAAAAAGATTCTATCTATTTCAATGCTTTTAAATATAAAAAAAAGGTCTACTTTATCCCCCACCCCCCAAAAGGAAAGCAATATCCAGTATGATCCCTTTTAGTAAACGAGCAAGAAAAATTGCTCNGATCCAACCCTTATTCACAATGTCTAAAAAGCACATATTTTTTCACTTCATTAAAAAATCAAACAGTTTACACATTAAAAATTTTACCCAATTATGTCAGTTCTACACGTAGTCTTGCAACACATACATTAACGCATAAGCACATTTAATTTCTTCAGAAAGTGAAATACAGTATTCAAGAATGAACTGATTTACCATTCCCTATTTTGAATTTAAGTCAAATTCACTTATAAAATTTGCAGTACCAAATACAGGGTAAGCATAAGAGGTTTACAAATTTAAAATCATTTCAAAGTTCAAACAAAAATGCGGTGTACTTAGGACATTCAACCTACACCAGTCGATACAGTGACTTTCACAGTAGTTTTTATTGCCACTCGTTTCATAAATGGCGGCTACTCCACACGCAAAGCAGGAGTAGTGATTGCTGGACGATATGCATTTCTTGAGGAACTACCTAGCCAACCATCTATTTCTACCCGATACAAAACATTCATTGGCAAAAGAGTCCTTCCTTCTGTCTGAAGCGACTGTGGAGTGTGTTGGGGTTTACTTCCAGAGAAACCCACAAAAATCAGCATGCCAAGCAAGTCATGAATTGCAGCTACCACAAACTATCATCTCCAAAATCCTTCACAAGTGTATACACATGAAACCCTGCAGACGTNGCCGATTCAGGGGCTGAAACTATAAAATTTGTCTTACGCTACAACATCTGCCAAGAGTTGCGCTTAAGGATTGACCATGACAACACCTACCCTGCGAAGTTTATTGTAGTAATGGGTCAATTTTCCACTTCAGCAGTGAAGTGAACAGGTGCAATGTCAAATTTGGGCAAAAGAGAATCCTGATGGGAACTACTAAACTCGAAAGAAAATGAAGCCGTTTTGTGCCTTTTCTAAAGAGAAGATTTTTGGCCCCTTGTTATTCCTGGAAGACATCATGAATGTCCTAAGTACACTGCATTTGTGTTCAGTATCACTTTAAAAGTGTAAACGAATGTTACGCTCATCCTGCATATGGCAAGGCAAATTCATCTTTTATACAGTTCAATAAATTACACAGACTTGTAACAATGTCTGAAAATAAATCTAATTGGTCACTACATTTTTTGCACATTAGGAAGTTAACAAACAACTTGTATCACAAAATTATTAGGAGTGTGTTTGAATACCAAATAGTACTGGCAGCACGAACAATTGTAAAACAGATTGGCAGTTGCAGTAATGTTCTGTCCACTGCTTTTCTAACAGTCACATTAAACCTGCAGTTATTGTTATTCCTGTTAGTCTAGTCTTATATTGCTGACAATATGAAAATATTAAATGTTTGTTTAGAGTTTACAACTAACACAAGAAGTCGCTCACTTGTCTTTTAAGACATCTACACTACACACGAGTCATCGGAGTTGCTCATTAACTCTGCACTAGGATTACAAGACTCGCACTGGAAAGTTTCCAAGTGCCAATCTGAATTTAAAGAAGGCATTTATTTCACTGAGGATATCAGTTGCTAAAATAGCAGTCTTGCTAATCACTGTTGTCAACATATTTTAAACAATTTATTTCAGTACAATGCGTAACCATTTGGTAACCGGCGGACTACCGACTGATCTACAACACAATTCTGCATTGTTCTGAAATACCTTGTTTAAAGTGTAAATTTACATGTTTTAATTAACTTTTTCTTAAAAATACAGCACTTAGCAAGACTAGTGTTGACTTTAATACGTATTCTGAGTGGAATACTGCCTCTAATCTCCATATCCAGAATGGCACTAGGAATATACCTGTGCAAGTTACAATTATTTAACAACACTATTATTTATATGCACATTAATTATTCTATTGTTGTCAATACAAACAATTACAGTTCCAAGTAACAGTACTGTTAATACTACAAAATATAGTTGTCAGTGCAGAAAATTAAGCGTAACAGTACACAAATTAAACACAAGCACAACTTAAATCACTTAAAAAATGTTGTACATTATGAAGGCCAAAACTGAGGTCTATATAGTTAGGAATCAACGTGCATTAATTTCTGCTAAAATAAAAAAAATGCTTAAAGAATGAAAATTATAATTCACAAGCACTGAAAAAAAAATCAGTTCTCTAGACGCACAAGAACAACGTCCACAAACGAATGACGTCTATTTAACGTTCGTTCTATATTATGCTGTTAACATACTTCGTTTGGGTTAGTTTTCCTGAATGTGAATTACGAAGTTTTATTTACGTTATAATTTCTATCATTTACTAATTTTTCTGTTTTTGGCAGGTTCAGGTACCGATACAAGCTGACTGCACTCCGAAACTGTCTTGATTTTGCCGAAAAGAATTGTGACGAAGAGCACTAGAAATTACTTTGCAGCACTTTACACTTGTGACGAAATTCATTACAAGTGTAATGTAGTACAGAGTATTTATTTCTGCTCTAGTATATTTCTTTTAACCCTACTTCAGTAGTGTTGATACATTCACGTTTGTTTTAGCAAACTCCAGACAAAGTAAAAGTTTGGGAATACTGTCTCTTCAACAGATATAGTAAACAATATTATTTTCTATCTTTGGTAAGCAATCCACACATTGCTTATAAATATTTAACATAAATCTGAATAGCAAAATACTTTAAAACAGCACACTGGAATCCACAACACAATAATATGTGCACCTTTCCAAAACACATATGGGATTAAAATACAAAAAGTGTTCACCAAAAAGGCTGTGGTGAAAAATACTGTTTTTTACACGACACGTCTAACAGCGACTACTTTTATCCTTGGGCGTACTCCATTTTGTAGACAGCGTGGTAAGCATTACGGATGAGGGCGTAAGGGAAGCAGGACTCTAAAAGATCCATTGTGAGAAAAGGCGAGTCTTGAACAATCTGAAACGGAAAGCAAATTATTTTATTCACTCAACAAAGCGATCAGACTTACAAAAAAGGAGGNCGCGGTATCTCGTAAAGCTTTCGAAGGGAAGTCCGATTAACGTACAGAATGTGGAAATGATCCTACGATATATGCATACAGTTTAAGAAATCAAAATGTACAATAATTGTGGACTGTCTCACACCAAGAGTGAAACCATTTTAATTTAACCAACTCGTGGACAACTTAGAACTATATTTTTCAATATGATACTGAACTGAGACCAATGCAGCACATTTTGAAATAAAAATAACTTTATATCAACCTAAGCATTATTATTTGCTTTTTATTTCACCAACTACACATATTTGTGCATAGTAATAATATAGTGAACACATACAAAAACCCCACTTCTAGCCAACAACTATAAACAATACCATAGTGTACCGACATTATTACTTAAAAAAACGATCACTGTAGAGCAGTTGCTATTCTAAGTCAAATAACAACCAAAAGTCGTGCGTTTGATTCACCCATAAGGATGGGTGTTGCAAATGCCCTTCACGTACTATTTGTGATCTTTAAACTAGTCTTCGTTAACTAATGTTGTCAAGAAGGGACCCAACAAAACGTATCATTTTCTGAAATAACAAATATTTATGTGAACTTCTAGACAACATTTCCTCAGAAAAACATGTTTTTCAATTATGTTTGCAAAGAATCTCACATCTGGTAAACTTTTATTCTTCTGTGTACTGATTAGCAAAATAAAATAGTTGGAAATGAGTACTGTTGAGAAAATTTGATTGTGCAACATTTATTGGATTTCAATTTTTGTCAGTTCACCAAATGTGAGAGTCTCTGAAGATAACCTATAGTTGAAATGAAATAGGACAACATTTTCAAATGTCAGCACAATTCGATTTCCCCCACCATATAGTAAATAAACTCCTACTGTCCACTGGTTTTACTCTCCAAAATCTTATGCAATGAGCCACATTCCATAAAATATGAGATTTATAGTCGTGCTTTGTTTAATGTTTACACACACCATTGTTATTACTGAAAAGTTTGATAAACACCAACATGCTGTTACATTTGTATGGCCTAGGCTAATAAGACATTCATTTCTTACAGTAATCCCACAGGGGACATGTTTAGAACTATCACAGTGCAAACGTGTCCTTAACTTACAAGAAAAACACATTATTACCTGGTCCAACAAGAGGTAGACAGATTCCCTGTTGCGTACTACTTCTTTATCTGCCTCCTGACCCAGTCGCAACAAACTGGACGAAGCAAGCTGATTAAAACAGGAGAAACAGAGGCATTACAATGACACATCCTTTATACACTAATCTGTCTCCTACTTTTAAGTTCAGTTGCATAATGAAAACATGAATAAAAATAAAATGAAAGTAAAATGGTGTTACTGAAGAAACATTATAGACTTAATCTTGCATATATGATACATGTTACCATTACTGCCTGAATTTACAAGGCTCAAAGAAATTACATTGGGAAATGCTCTATAGGAGGGGCCAAGCATTGATTGTCACCCCTATGTACACCACAAACTAGAAAAGCAAAATAAAGGGTGTCAACAGAATAACAACTTGCACAGAGAAGCTCCTGCACCTTTGTGAACTCCTATCCAAAACATCTTTAAAATTATAAAAATTATACGACACACCGCTGTATTTAAGGATTTTAACTACCCTCTGTCCAGTTATAATTCCACTGACCTTGTTCCTGAGATACTCAGGGTATTAACAGATGTTAAGAACATCCTGCAATATANAAACTATTTAATTTGGAAAATAATTATTTTAATAACTATTGGGACTTCATTTGTCTGTTACTCAGTCATTTTACTTCTATTACAAATACTAAGTTATTCAGTACGACACAATGGTTAAAAAGTTGTCGTTGAGAACAATTAATGTATACCTGAAGCTGTTAAGATGCTTCCAATGGGGTGATAACCCTTATGGAATTAGTACACAAACACTACTTTGGCTTAAAACTATTAGGACAGTTATTTTAGCTTTAGATACACTTAATAAAAATATAAACTTACAGCCAAAAATTCCTTCATTCGGTCTTCGATATCACCTGCTCCACATATGGTAAACAATGCTCCAAAGATAGTATTCACTGCAGCTGCCATGCAATGAATGTTATTGGAATGACCTTCCAAAGAAGCTTTATAGGTCGACGTTTCGGTACGGGCTAGTTTTGGAATAGACACTGCCACAAAAACCATGAGCAGACATGCCAGCAGATGTTCATCTTCATCAACCTCTGAAAATAATAATGATAAAAATAAAAATCAATCTGAAAAGCACAAAAGAAAAATGTACCAACTGCTATTGCTCTCAATGAAGTGAAGCAAAGTATGCAAGTCTCATTTATCATAGAATATCATATCTCTTTGGGTCTTGCACATTTACCTAAATCTTGTCACACTGGCACTGTTGTTGCTGGTAAGAGTGTTCAACAGCACCTCTAGTGAGGCGATGCTGGTTCAGAATGCCAAGTGACAGTCCTGGCTTATTTTTTGCAGTTTAGTGCCAGAAAAGTGGAAATACGGTCCACGAGTTTGAATCAATTAAGACGCAGCAATGTAGCATGATGATCTGGTATGTATAGCAGCTGGTTTCGGAGTTCAACTTGTACAGTACTGATATTTTTTATTCTGAATACAATGCATTTCAACGGCATGGTACAATGTCAACACGATAAACCATAACGTTATTTGAACTCGTCTCGGAATCCTCACACTAAAATTTTGCTCATCGTGATGGTGTTAGCCTTCACAATGTTTCAACTCTCGTTCCATCTGTTAATACTCTATCTCCAGCCATACTTTCTCGTACACGAACACTTCACGTACTTCGACAAAATTGTCCCGACCGTCAGAGTTTTGCGTTTTCCACTACGTTCAAAGAACCAATTCAAACACTTGCATGCAGAACATACAGCTATTTGGATAGGTAGACCTTACCGAAAAATTATTGTATATTTTACATAATCTAAAAGTGCAGCCTATGTACAGATACAGAAAACAGCATTTGGCATAAGCAACACAAATATTACTTCTGTTCATTTATCTTGGTATTGAAATGTATTCATTTCTGAGTTGGAAGTAAGAAGGATGGATAGTGAATATAACTACTAGAAAATTGCCTACCATTCTTCTGGTTTCGTAGTGCAGTAACTAATGTCGGATCTACCTTGCAAGGCAGTCCAGCAGCTGAAGCCATTTCATTCACTACCTAAATAACAAATGGAGAGACTTTATTAGACATATAATTATGCAATAGCTCTTGACGTAAGTAAATAAACAATAAATATATGCACACAGTGCATGCTGGTTAGTTACAGGCAAAAGTGTCACCAAAATACAAACAAACAAACAACAAAAAAGCACAACACAGCATGAACACACAAATAACAACGAAAGATACTTTTCCATTAAAATATTCCTTTGACTTGACCTAACCTCATATTTATTTAAATAAAAAAGTAAATACAACTTTGCAGCCAATAATACCACTTTTAAGAAAGTCGACATCAAAAGCTAGGAAGAACCTGAACACAGCTGAATTGTTGTTCACTACTGCCATCACAGTTATGACTTTATCTTACTAAGATTTTCTATATGACAATGTGGATGTTGAAGTGAATACATACAACGTAGCCTTCAAATTTGAACATTAGATAAAAATGCAGCTATTAAAAGTACCTTCAGTAATTCTTAAACAAGCTAGCTTTTCAATTTTATGTCCCTTTAGCAATTCTTTTGGATTTTAACAATTATTTCTGTCAGCACATACAGTAGCTGTGCAGTACATAATTTAACTTTTTTTAAAAACTAATGATCACTGATCTAGGTGGTATGCCAAAGCCAAATGTAACAGCAGGAACTTCATGTCTCCTGGTATATGAACAAGTCCACAATTTAAAAAATATTAATATACCAACATTTAGAAAGAAATATGGTTCAACTAATTATAATTATGTTTTCATAATTGAATGTACCACTCCAAGAAAATGACATCTGACAAAAAGATATTTTAAACTGGCTTCCTTGCTAGTGAAATGACAATTTTTCAATGAACAAATACTGTTCGTGTTGCAATAGAATAACTGTTTACCAAACATCAGATTCACATGTAATCCTTATGCACACGAACTACTAATGTAAAATATCAGTATTCAAAAAGTGATTGTCAAACTTGTTTTGTCTCTAGTTTCACCTCCTAAAGGCTTCATATCCTCTCTATTTAAGTTAAAAACAAAAGCTTCAGAAAAGGTAATATTTTACGTGGATATTCTTACTTGCTAGAAATTACAAGGGTTTAATTGTCCTTCGGGTAGTCAAGAAGTTTCTAAAAGAACTGGAAATATGGGCTCAATAATAGTAAGTTCTTACTGCTCTCAAAAATAAGCAGAAAAGGAGTGGTGCAAGACCTTTTGTTCTTTACAGGGGTAGTTGTTTCTAACATGCGACTTCTCTCACTTTACATATATACAGGGCGAGTAAAAAGTATGGAATAATTGATATAACTCTTCTAAAATTGAAATAAATTGTATGTAACCAACGAAAATGTCTCTTTTATAAAAAATAGCAC
>KZ870260.1:0-19599 GCA_003456935.1 Machilis hrabei | reverse complement strand
ACTTTATTGCTAAGGGCTTCCGGGCCTTAATTAAAACGGAAGCCCATTCAATAAAACGCCGGGACACGTATATGTTCTTTTGGGCCCTAGAACCCCTAAAAAAATTTACAGCAAAATCGGTGAGTCATGAACTGTAGTCTCTCCTTGTTAGTTGCAAAATTTTCGCGGGTAGAATCGCATAACGGTCTTACCCTGGCCTGGGAATAGCCCCGACCTTAACCTAATTGCTGGTCTGGAATAGTGAGAAAGGTTGCCGATAGGAAAACCCAATCCAAAAGGCAGTTACTATAGATGCTAATCCATGTTTGGATCAAGTTTGTGCAGACAGTTATAAAGGCAAAGAGAGGTTCGACGACGTATTTCTTTGTTTTTGTGTGTGCAACACCATCTAATTAGCTTATTTGGGTCCACTTTTCAAATTGTTACAATACTGTTTAGAGCAACAGGCCATTGACTCACAACTGTAATTAACTAATGCATATCCAGTCGTGACGCATTAAATATTTTTTATGTAATTTGGCCATTTCATGTGTCANTTAGTACTACAATATTTCCACATACGATGGCTGGAAATATACTACTTATGTTAGCACGTTCAAAAGTCTCTGTCACATTGTGATTTTCTGTTACACTTTTTATGTCTGTCTGCCGACTGTTATCCTTTGCTTCTACTACCTCTTCATCTGCCTCGTACTCCGTTTGTCGACTTACTTCCTTACTCTCTTTTGTTTGACTTCTTCTGTCTGTTTCCTTAAAAGTTTGTAACCACAGTAAATATGTATCTGCACCAAAATATCTGTCAAATGCAACTAATTGTCATGCTCAACAGTTCTCAACACAAATGAATACCTTGTAACATGTTATCCTTCTGTACCACATGCACTCCCATATCCGGATGTCAGCTCAACACTCTCCGGTAATACCACTTCACTGTCACTGGTTATGCTTTATACTGCTACACTTATCACTTATCTGGTAACAACCTGGTTATAGTATTGTTTACTAAATTCACCGAGTCCGCATTTCACTGTTTACTAAGTTAACGTAAATATTTTCGATCAAGCTAGATTGCGATAGTCCGTATTTCTTTCTAGCAAACATTACCTTTTGCTCCAGGTAAGGGTAAGGTAATATTGAATGATATTAAACTTGGTAACACTGTTTAGTGTTAACTCTGTGTACCATTTCATGTTTTAAAATGTTTTCTCAGACTACACAATTTCATTCTTAACATCGTGATTTTGCTAATAAAATGCCACCACTACAAAAACAGGAAAACAAATTGGAGAAATGAAAAACAAATGCTATTAAAAATTCTGGAAATGCTGTTTCAGGTTGAAGAAGTTATGGTACAGTAATTGATATATATATAATATATACGTTTTAAAACTTAAGGGTCATTGAAAGTATGTTGCTAAAGAAAAACACTTTTTATCTAGTGCCAATTTTTAAGCAGCTATTAATGCCTGAAATAGTGTTTCTCATTTTATAAATACTGTCACGTACACTTTAATGGAATTGGGCTCTTCAGTTGCTAATACTATGGTCTATTTGTCTGACCACTTTAGTCCCAACTGTGCCATTCTGGTTTGTCATCTTACCTTTGGTCCAAGCAACCCAGGNTGATCTGTTAGGATTAAGCCTAATTCCTTCAAAGCTGTCCTCAGGTATTTTCTTCTTTCACGATGTCGAAGTGCTCTGTAAACAAAAGAAAGATAGATGCACACCCACATTACAGGAAAAACTTATGTTCTTAACACAACAATTACAGTTTTGAACTTTATAGACTAAAAAAAACAAAACCCTGAAAACAGTATGAAAGAACAGAATGCTCAATTTTTACTAGGTCTTAAGTTTTAAAAACATTTAATCTATCACTTGCATGCTGTGTAACGTGAAATTATGTCAGCATCTTAAATCGACTGAACCAATTACCTGTCGTGCAACATGAAACTATATCACTATATTAACATGAACTGAAGTGACTGGCTATTTCATAAAGCTATGCATTAGCAAAGATAATTGTCACTGGCAGTGCACCCCTGAATTTTAAACACGGTGCACTTACAGAGCAAAGGTGCAGATAAGCTTCACGTCTTCAAAAGCTCTGAAGAGTCAGGGTTCATGCTTCAAACACTGTGGGGATTANGTAGCAAGCCAGATTACAATCTCTTCGCTCGACAACACCTACCACTGCATTAACCTAGATCTATCCTAACCTAACAAACCATTACGTTATCAGGCAACCAAACCTAGCTTAGTCAACCTGCTTCAATCACCGTTAAAAGAATCCCTGATATGCACATTACATTCAGTTCTTTTAAGATAGCTAAATGTTTTACTTACGCTTTCTGTGCTGCATGGTTGTAACAGTCTTTCACTTCTGATATTCGTTTACTGTAGCCTTTGATACCATCAAAGTAAGTCTGGATATACGGATGGATGTAGATGACTTCATCTCTGTACAAGACTATAACCCAACTTGATTCTAAGGCACTAGTCCACAATTTGTTAGGCTGTTCTTGTGCTAAAGCTTGGTGGCATAACATAAAACCAACTGAAAAAAAACAATAAACAGGACTAACAATTCTTTTGCAAGGAGAAAGCA
Organism: Machilis hrabei; assembly: GCA_003456935.1. Taxonomy (NCBI): domain Eukaryota; kingdom Metazoa; phylum Arthropoda; class Insecta; order Archaeognatha; family Machilidae; genus Machilis; species Machilis hrabei. The sequence continues at coordinate 16,991 of KZ870260.1, read as the reverse complement.
AACACATTTTTCTAAGCTTTAAATAAGTAGACATGGTATGAATAAGCAAGGTAGACATCCCTTTTAAGTGCATTAATAGACAGAAATTACCCAGAATTCCCCCTCAGCAGGCACTCATGTACCCAAAAATGGTTTTATATGCTTCTTAAAACCACAAATGGATGTGCTCTTAGATGGGAATTCTTGTAAAGGGGCCACTGGAGAAAACAGACAATTCTTTCTGTCGCATATAAAGACAAAACTTTCCTCACCAATCCAAGTTTTTATTTTGACAATAATTTTTTTTTTTTCAATTTCCCTGACTTCTTCTTCAAACAGCTGTAATGTTCCACTGCCTCTCCTGAATTAAATGTTATTATATAGTCCATTTAACTTCTCTTGGCAACATAGTCCAGGTGATAGTTATCATGTACTTACATATTTATTACTTGTTAGGGAGCACACTAGAAGTAATGATGAGAGAATGCACAAAAAGAAAGTAGCTACAAGATGAAAAAGAATGATGATTAAGACCCTTCATCAGGGCCAGGCTTCCGCGACTTTCACAGTTTCGCTGTACTCTGACCTACCGCTGGTGTCTCTCTCTTGTGGCAAAATTCTGGACTTCGAAGAAGCAGTACAATAAGTCTTTGCAAAGGGTGGTTAATTGTTTCTTGACCTTTAGCAGTTCAGAGGGGGGTGGGGATGTTTTGGTGATGTGTTTTCATTTCGGTAGGGGTTGTTAATGAACATTTTCATCGGTTCCTTAAATAAAGTTGTACGTATTTAAATTCTCGTACCACTTTATTGATCTCCACCATTCCATGTTTTGGGGGATTACGGACTCTCTCATATTTATTGGCATCGTTCTTGCGACCTCAGATAGGAATTTCTCGTAGCTCGGTCTGGTAGGTTGTTACTTAGCAGTGACTTATACTGCCTTCAGCAACTACCTTTTTGCTTAAATTAATTAAGCTGGCACCCTCTTTATCCCAGTTTGATACGTGTAATGAACAATATTAGTGTAAATCCCTAACTCGTTGTAATGTCTCGGTCTCTAGAGATCTTGTTTTGGCATCAGTAGATAGTTCAGTGAACATTATTCTTTTTTATTTTAAAAGAAAGTTCATTGCAGATTTCAGCTGGTTTCATACGAGATTAAGAGAGCTGCTTTCAGTTCGCTTGTGCGAGTAGTAAAGCGCACCGTCACAACGTGAGAGTTATAATTACAGCAAAAAAGGAAATGTTCGTCTTACAAGCAAAACAAATCCGAAACAGAGACTACCTGACCATCTGAAGGAGTATTGGCACAAGCACGGGCTGTAGGCCTAAGTCAATGTGTTACTGATGTACGTCAAGTTGTCTGCCCTTAGTGTCTGTTAGTTGTTAGTGTTCGCTTAGACATAGCCACCCGTTAAAAAAATTGAAAAAAATAGTGCTCTAAGTTTGTGATAAATGAATAAATAACTAAAATTAATATTAGACTTGACGAGCACTTTCATAGCACACATTTTTGGTGTACTTATTTTATTATTTGATATTATCTTTTATCAGGCAAGAAGCCAGCTTGGCACATTGTGATTCAATTTTTAGTTCAGGAAATGTGAGCTTGTTTTTAGCCAATTTAAGGACATAAATACAGTTAAAATATAAGTTAGAGAAAAGCAATTAATTGAAAGTAATGAAAACAAAGCTGGAAAAGTAAAAAGGACAAACCCCCCCCCACACTTATTAATAATATGTTGTGAGATCTACTATAGTTCTGTGAATTTTTTAATCAGCTTCGAAATCAAACTAATTATCCCAGATTCAAACACTTAACTATCAAATTTAAATAGTTTCACTCAGTTATACTACTAGAAATTGGAAAAGCTTTGTTTCAAATATTAACCTTCTAAGTCTTATATTCTTCTCAAGATATCGCCATTGCCTAGAGATCGAATAAAAGCTCGGATTCGAACCCAAGGCTCGGGGATAAAAGTTGATAGTTGTGAATTAATTTACTCAACATTTACATTGTTTTATTAAAAAAAATATTTGCGACTAACACCTTTCGAGATTTTGCTACATTTCACATGAGCTATTTCACCTGCTTCTAAATTGAATAAACTCCCCTGGATTCGAATCCAGGAACATCAGATTTAAATTGCGACACTCAATTATACTATTCTTAATCTGAAAAATTTTGGTCAAAGAATCGACCATCTTCGACTTTTACTTCCAGAGATAACGCTCTTGCTAATAATTTGAATAAAAGCATATGGATTCGAACCCGTGCCCTAAAGAAACATTAATAACAGTAGCTTGATCTACTTAACATTTGCAAAATTTTTGGTGTAATAATAAACTTTCTATGACGAATACTTTTTAGAAATCTCTGTTGAAAGGTTTTGTGCATATAAACCCACATACAAAGTCAAGAATTTGTATAATATAGATTGTATACATCTCGTGTTATAAATTGTATATAATAATTAATGCACTACAAGTATAATAAACAAAACTAAATACACTGAACACTTCAAGATAAAATAGTAACTTCTGTCATAGAAGTAAAAACTCATAAAATTAGTGTCCTAATCTTAACTTCGAGCACATAAAAAATAATTCATGTTTTCCCTAGCAAAAGTTGTTGAAAACACGTTTGTAAGTCCATTAGACAACTGACGGCTTCGAAAAAGGGGAGACCACCCACAGTGTAGAAAATACTCCCTCGCCGCCAATACCTCACCCTTCCACGAAGACGTTGTTTTGTACACGTGCCACGCTACACTGAACGACAGTGCTGCTTCTACAAGGAAAAAGCTTGAACTACTAGAAGCATTAAGCCCAAAATCACTTATAATTTGAAATCTAAAATTCTCAGTATTGAACCAACGGATTTGGATTCTGTTTAAAGATATTTGTTCACATAAAATGTCCAATCTATACCGCTGGATCAATTTTTTGGTGTAAACGTGACAAAAAAATTGATTTTTCTACAATCAATTACAAAAATAAAAATAATTGAAATAAAACAAATCAAAGTCAGGGGTTCAAATTTCACATCTTATCTGATTCGACTAAAAAAAACTCCAACAAGATTTCTTTAATAATGTTGGAGAAATTTTATTTCTAAATTAAAATGAGGGGTGATGCAGGGCCTTAACAAGCCTGAGGGGCATAAAGTAAAAGAATCTTACAACACTTTCTTTATATCTTTGGAATGGTGCATTCATGTCAGCTGTAAAACCAGCACATTTGTTATACACTGTTTCACTCTGAATATTCACCTGTCACCATTGTTTAATTCCTCATAACACCAGTCTAATCCACAAATACACTTCCATTTGCAACAACACAAGTGCAATTAAAAACACAATACTCACAAATAATCCACCTTTCCATTGTGTCTAATGAGAGGTATTCACAGTGCATGGTTTCCGTCTGAGCAGGTTTCAGCAGATTTCCAGGGCTTGCTACAAGACTAAGCTTCTGTTCTGACCTGAAACAGTTGTAATTGGTTAGTTATACAAGTAATGTAGTGTTAAGGCTTATAAAAACATTAAAACAAAACTTTTAGGGGACATAATTTCCAGGATGCCAGCAGTCTTTGCACAGTAAAGTGTAAAGAAATCGGAATAATGGTTTCAGATTTGCAGATATTGCAAATAAAGCTATATTAGGATTTCAAAGCCACTCGCACACAAACTACGGCCACATTTTTTCTCCTAACTTCCACAATGTTAGAAACATTATGAGTGGCACTTGTTGATGACACTACGTGTCAAACATGTTTATGAGTGGTATTGTCAGTTTAAAGTGCAACGTACTTCAGCTGACAGCGAGAAACACCCTGGTCAGTAAATTTATGATAACACTGTTAAAACACACATTTTGAGTCTTTATTTGAACAGTTCCAGAAATAATTTCTATTTGGTTAAATTAGAGATAATCTGGGAATGAAACATCATCTTACAAACAAGCCCTAAAAAATGATGGCATTGTTTTATTTCTTCTCAACATCTCTTGGATTTATAATGATATATTTTTATTTTCATTATTACCAAGGAGATGACATGAAACACTCAACTTCTTGAACTAGAACCAGTTAAGCTGACTACTTACTACACTAAGTAGGCTTGTAGACCATAGACTTCTCTAGTTGCAATCTTCTTCTGATTTATGCCAGTCACACGGAAATGACAAGTTTACAACAAAGCACAGGTTCTGTCTGTCTTTTACTTTGATCACGAGGGAATAATTCAAAAGCTATTGCCAAAAAGTAAAATAGTGAATGCCATTTATAATGATCACAGTTTTGAAAAACTTGAGGCAACCCACAAAAACATCTGTAAAAGTAAAACTGTCATGGCTGGGGATTTCCCTGCAATGATGTACCTTTGCATTCAATGCAGGTTGTACAGAAGCTTCTCACCAAAAATGGAACTGAGCTTGCTTGACTGCCTCTGTATTTCTCTTACCTGAGCCGCTGATTTTTTTCCAGCGACTGAAATGTAATGTCAAGAAATAAGATATTAAGACATTAATGATGCCCTTTGAAATTGGGCAAATAAGGTTTTTGACCATACAAAATTGGCATTCCACACATGCTTCTGGCAACATTAGAACCTATAATGTGTGTTTGCACGAGGATTGTACCCAGAAGGAAAATAAAAGGCCATCACTCTTGGTAATGTGTTTGTTTATGTCTCGATACTTTTTACCAATCACGTATATATACGTGTGTGTGTGTGCATGGTATAAATTAATAATAGCTAACATTCTGAACCTCTATTATATTTATAGATATATTTTTAACATCAGAACATCAATAGCCGATACATTTTTGAAAAAAAAAAGTCTGTAGAGTCTATGTTATGTTTTCCATATAAAATAAAGGTATAGTCTATGCACGTTCAGTACAACATATTTAAGAATTGTGTTGATTGATACAATGTGAACTGATGACACACACATGGTGTTTCGACTGCAAGTGGGAGGAGCGATTTAACTCGCCAACTTATGCTGACTTACTAGAGGCAGTGTGATACAATTATAACACCTAAACATATTTTGTGTTTACAGTTTTATACTAGCAATGTAGCTAAAAACAATAGACTTAAATGCTCACTTACCTCCACTTCTCAGCTGGCACATTTCTACCTATGTACACTGGGTACAGTGACATAAGTGCTGTAACAAGCAGCTTGGTATGAGGAACAAACTCCTCGGACAGCTTTTTCAGCGGATGTTCGAAGTCCATGATAAGATTTCCTAGTCGTGGAAAGCTGGTGTCACTGGAAAACAAATGCGACACTTCCAAGATTCGTAGAGAATATACCGGTTAATTGCTCTCCAGACAGTTCGCTTTCAATGCTAAACAGTAACGGTTACCTTATTGTTCCAAATATTAAGTAGAAAAACTCAAACTTTGAATAGATGTCGAGAAGAATATTCAGGAATGCCGACGAGTCGATAACTACCAAGACATGAAAACTTTGCCTACTGTTCAAATTTTGTGGGTATAAAATAGTGAAAATGACATCCCATGATGCAGTGATTATCGTCAACAATTTTTTTTTTAATGCAATAGAGGGCTATTCCGAATATGGACACCATCCCTGGCTGTTAATTATTTTGCAGAACAAAACAGGAAGCACATCACAATGGCAGGCCAATGGATTACACATTCAAACTTGCTGGCAAGAAGAGTTACTAAATGTCTAAGAACAGAAGCCCAATAAAATGCAGCAGAATAGGAAAGAGTGTCCTATGCAGCTGGCCACTTAAAAAATTACTTAAGGCGGTTCGACCCCTAAATATCTCATACTTTTATATAATCACAAAGTTAGTGCACATGGCTAGGAGTCTATTTTGTGAAGCACTAGGAATTGAAATTATTCCCCTACGATGTAAAATTTCTGATTTAGTGGTTTTAATTGGTTTATTAGTCAATTTAACTTCGAGTACTGAAGTCAAATTTTTTTCCCGAATGAAATAAAAGTATACGAAAATCGTAACATACTCATTGTCTATAGCTTGAATGTGCCAGATTGTTTTTAAGTGAATTGCAGTCGGTGATATATTTAATATAATTGAATGTTAAAGATTCAAAGAAGAAATACCAAATTAAAATGGTCGCTCACGGAACTGTGACTATCTTTTACACAACCTGGCACATTCAAGCTGTAGACAATAAGTATGTTACGATTTCCNTAGACTTTTATTTCATTCGGGAAAATAGTTTGACCGCAGTACTCGAAGTTAAATTTACTAATAAACCAATTAAAACCACTATAAATCAGAAATTTTACATCNTNGGGNANNANTTCAATTCCTACGGCTTCACAAAATAGAATNCTAGCCATGTGCACTAACGTTGTGTTTATATAAAACTACGAGCTATTTAGGGGTCAAACCGCCTTAATCAACCACGAGATAGATTATGTTTCACAAAAACTTTTTTTCTTTTTTTTTAGTGAACTACAGGGACCAATCTCAATGGTTTTGAAAAAAAAAACAGAGACATCTGGCTATTGCTACTATATTTTTATACAAAAATATAACACAAAATTATTAATGTTTAAAATGTTTTTAAACTAGAAGAAAAATAATAATTCTTACTAACATATCACAACAGTTTTACTTTACGAGAATACGTTATTAAAAAACCGCTTTACAATGAAATACTATTCTCACTTAACTAGCACTCTATGCTGTGAAAATGCAATTATGTAGACAATTATGTTTTGTGTTTTTAGATTACACTCAACAAAATAAATGTTAACAAGACATGCATACAATAAATTTCACGTTATTATGCCCGTGAATATCATGGCATACAGAAAGGATGCCGTGCCAAGGTACGGGTACAGCTCCGCCTGTACAAAACGTACAAATACAGTGAAACTGGTTTTCAGGAAACACGATATTTATAACAACAGATGAGCTTTTCTGTGGTAACATTCAACATTTTTGTTATTCCTGTGTGGTTTGTAAAAATAAGACATGAACATCCTAAATAAGAAACAATTATTGATCATTTCTGAAAGACTACAATAAGATCCTATATTAAACAAATTACACTAAAAAAAATCTCACCTCTGACTATGCACCATTTCATGAGCTGCATTGAAAAGTCCAAGCACCGCTTTTCTGTCTTCCACTCGAGACAATAGAACCATAAGGCAGACATAGATATTGACCAAATCCAAATAACTTTTGGTAAGATCAAAGTTTAAACCCTGAAAAAAATAAAAAAACTTAATAACTTTGACACAAATAGTCTGAAATTATAATAGAGTGACTGGTTGTATACTGGGCTGCTCAGTCGATGCATAACAGTGCAGCAATTGACCACTCAGATGAACGCTGAGGCACCTGAGGCGCGTGTCCCTGATAACAGTGGAGCGAACCCTGTTACTCATGGGTCTCCGGAGACAACGCTGCGTGAAGGCACCCATATTAAAGAAGGTCCATCGGCAACGATGCCTGCAGTTCGCATGGGACTACAATCATTGGACAGTGGACAAAAGTTGCCTTCTCCGGCGAATACAGGTTTCTTCCCCACAGATGGGACGTGCAGTGGTGGGTGCGGCGTCAGACACACGAGAACCAATATCCGGACATGCTTGTCGGTCAAGTACAGACCGGCGGTGGCTGTGTGCATGTCTGGGGGATGTTTTCCTGGTATGACCTGGGACCGCTGGTACAACTGGATGGGACCCTGAATGCCAATGGCTACCACGTACATCCGTTCATTTTCCACGTTTACCCTGGTGGTGTCCACCAACAGGACAATGCGCTCTGCCATGTCGCTAAGGTGGTGAATGACTGAATCGAGAAACACGACAGCGATATCTCCGTTCTCCCTTGGCTGCCAAAATCGCCCGATCTAAATCCAATAGAAAATGTGTGGAACCATTTAGATTGACATGTTCGGCATATGGACCCACAACCACTTAATCTACGGGACCTCTGTGCTCTGCTGCAGTCCGAATGGGCACATGTGCCTCCGGCTACCTTCCAGGGCCTTATTGAATCCATGCCACGCCGTCTCGCCGCTGTCATCCGGGATAAGGGTGGTTATTCCCATTATTAGGTAGGTGGTCATATTACTATGATACGACAGTGTACTTCAGCCACTTTAGACTTGGGTGTCTATTACACAATCACATTTTTTCATTGGATGGCTTGAACCAGGTTTCACAATTTCTCATCCAGACAACAATTGGATATAAACACATGTAGGGATCTCAGACTTCCCAGATTTTTATGTTTTATAAACTATATTTTATGTAATCATAACTTACGTCTAGTTTCTGAAGAAGTACAAACGTATAGTCCAAAAAAAAAAATATATATATATTTTACTGTAAAGGTTATTTAATGTTAATTCCTAGTCTAAAGTTTTTATTTCGTTTGCCACCCCCATCCCCTCCAGTATTTTATAGGTGTCCCAGTTTTGTGTTTTCTAAAAATGGTATCCCTAAACAAATGTGTTACGCAGTACAATGACAAATACAGCTATTTGCATGGACATTTTATGGGAAACCTCACACCATTCAGTACTTTACTGATAAGAGCTGGCACTAAAAGGCAATAGCAGCACACAGACTGAACATTAATTTTTTGAAATACTTGCATTCGTTTTATTTCCTTGAATACGTACTCTTTTGTAACATTAAACAAAGTTCTTTTAATTCATTTTTGTCGAACTGTGAACACAAATGTTTGCTTCAACATTCACTATTAAATATACTANACTTATGATAAAACAATTTCTGTAGTAACATCTTCACAAAGTGGGTCTACAGCAACTGATCTATTTTACCATGAGCATTTGCAGAGCTTCATTTGAGTTTTGCATTAACTTATGTTTCATGTATACCTCTCTATATGTTAAACAGACATAGCTAATACTGTTAAATAATCATATTACATTTTATGAGTTCGACAGATTTGGACTGTTTCTGCATTTGCCAGTAAGTACTACCCTGAATTACACAAGTGACCTGAAGAAAACTCCGATTCTTTCGATTATGATTTATCTGATAAATAAATAAGAGCACACAGTGGATCAATCCTATGATCACTGAAGTCAGTGAATGTGATTTGAAAAGAAGAGGATCGAATACACAGAAGAGCCATTACATTATGACCACCTACCTAATAAGATGTAGGACCGCAAAACAGCAGCTACTCTGCGAGGCATCGATTCTACGAGATGGCGATAGGTATCCTGGGGTATCTGGTACCATAATCTCAACAGCAGGTCCTCCAGTTCCCGCACATTTCGGGGCGGTGGTGTTGTAGCGCGAACCCTCTTCTCTACATCAAACCACAAACGTTCAATTGGGTTAATGTCTAGTGAATTTGGAGGCCATGGCATTAAATGAAATTCACAATCACGTTCCTCAAACCACTCCTTGATGATTGTGGCATGGCACATTGTCCTGTTGATAATGACCATCACCAGCAGGGAACACAGCTGACATGACTGGGTCTACAGCTACGCATCAGGGTTTGATGAACTGTGTGCTGTGAAACATTGCCCTGTTCACCACAGTTGTAGCTGTGGGTGATTTGTCTCACTGTGGCCCTGCGATCGCTACGAACAATGCGTGACAGTCTCCGCTGGCCTCTGGCATCAATGAGCTGAGGTCGACACACAGCTGGACGGCGGTTCGTCGTTTGCCCATCCTTGCACCACTTTTGATACGTACTCACGACAGTCGCGCCGTTTCGGAGATGCTGGTTCCGAGGNGCCNTGCNATCNCAATTTGTCCTTTATCAAACTCTGATATATCGGCAGCTTTTCCCATTCCGACACCGGAAACACTACTAATAGAAAGCCGGGTATGGACTGTGTATATATGACTCTGTGACCTTGACATGTCATATTGTTGGTTCTACAGGCGCGCTCATTTCCCTAGGATGGGCGTGGTCATAATGTAAATGTAAGGACTCTTCGGTGTATTAACATACACTATACAGGTCTCCGAAATTTAAACACACAGCAGAGGGCTACTTACGATTTCTAGATGCACCTGACACGCGTCCATCGTTGTAAGAAGCTCACAAACATGATCTTTGAAGTCCAGCAAGTCCACAAAAGTGTAGTAATACAGCGACAACGATTTGATGATTTCATTCCGAATTGGATATATTGCTTGGATCTAAATAGTGATAGAAAACAACAGAATTAAGCATAAAAATATACATTAAAAAGAACTTTAAAGGAATGCTTGGATTTTGAGTTGTACTCTCTCACCCCTTTTGTGTCAATATTGGGAAATCTTCTGACAATGTACTTGATGGAAGATTCTAAATTTTTTTCGGAGAGAAAAGCCGGCTTTGATTTTGCGTCTCCACATGCCTGAAAGAAACAGAAAGTAAATAAAATTGTTCTGATTGTAGCTAATCTTCTTGCAATGCAGGGTATCTCTAAAGGTACACTTTAGAGAGACAGGACAGTTTCATTAAGACATACCAAGATAAACATGCAATATGGCATTTGTGTTTCCGACGCATCTTTTTGTGTAACTTAGTTAACATGACAATGTTGCAAATGAAGAAAAAAGTGGCAAACGTTACATAGCCTACCTCTTAATCGTTGTCAAAACCAGTGATGACCGATGCCTAAATCGGCTGACACTCCGATATCGATATTTTAGTTCCCCATACTGTATATGTGTTAGATTTTATCAGTCACATGTCTGTCTATTTACCAAACGTTTTGCAGCCGTGAATTTGGTGGCTATTTTAACTTGAATTTCTAAGTGCATACTATTGTGTTATATTATTTCACTCTGCATAAAACCAGCTTTCCTACTGTTTATTACAACAAGATATAATACTTGTACGGTTGTATAGAGAGAGTTTAAATATATTTACCAATGGTGCCTTAAGTAGGATGCCTTGAAGTGAGTGCTTGTTAGGTGTGTTTTCAACTGCATGACATAGTGCTAAAAGAATCCTGGAATTTGAGGACAAAAATTCTGACAGTGAAGATGTGGAATGATTGTTCTGTAGCGGGAAAATTTCAAGTGATGTGAGAAGCAAATTGTGGGTTCAATGGACAATGTGGCTCCCAATTATTGTCCTGGTACAAACGATAATATTTATGTTAGTAACATGGTGTTAGAACCTTCCAGTTTTACATTCCTTATCACACAATTCTTTTGTAAACATTCCCTTTACGTAATATTTTTTGTTTGTTTATTATTCATGTATCTAGCAAAACAACTTACTGTAGCTAGAGTGAAACCCAAGTTATTATACTAGGGGTCCAAATTTGGAGCTTACTCCAATTTTATGACAATATTGCAGACACAAAATATTCAATACCATATGCTGCAGTGGAATTTAATTTCAAAACATTAAAAACAATTGCAGCATTTAGAGAGATGATAAAAATTAATAATGGTTTGTTTTCAAATGTTTAATTTTTTTCCCCACTTATATAAAGAAAAGAAAATGAGGGTCATAAATTGGTTTCTCTCCTCTTCATTACGAAACAAAAATTTGAACGTATGTAGGCTACACTAATATTAATAACTTGTGTAAGTACTCACACGTTCTTAAAGTTTGAAGTTGGATAATATTTGTCATATCAGGCAATCTTTACAATTTGTTAGTCGTTGCAGTTAACTACAATGATTAGACTGATTAAAGGTAATTTTGATTTCAAACTTATACTTGAACTCAAAATCAGTACACTGATCTTGTACATAATATATTTATTAAATTCCAAATAAATATTTAACACTACATTATTTTATATGATAATGTTTGTTCTCAGACAAGTACCTTACTTAAATAAATGTTATACAAGATTTTTCATTAATGAATAAATTACATCAACTTTGGCAGGGTTAAAACTTAAAACCCAGGATCACTGGAACCCAAACGCCTATGTTGACAAGCGGCCTAAGGCAAGGTAGGGGCCTAATACGTCAAAACGGGCTGGAGAACCGGTTCCAAAGGTCCGGCCGGGTTTTCAACCACACCAAGGGTGATATAATTTCTTTGAAAAATTAAACACAATGTATTTAAAAACTACACTACATTCTCAAAAGCTAAAAACAGATTATCCATAGTTTATGTTTATAGAATTCATGTAGTTCTTTGGTGTAACACTCAAAGTGAAAACAAATTAATTTGTCACTTAACACTAAAAATCAATTCTTAAAATAAAAAACATTTATTTTTTATTTTCTTCCAGTGAAAGGATGTTGGTACTGATTCAACATCAACTAGTTGATATCTTCTGTAATCAATACATTCGATATAACACGTGGTGTTCACCGGTGCGTCAACACCTAAAGGGTCATTTGCACCAATACTTTAAAGATAAAATTATTTTTATAATAGAGAAATAGACAAAATATACAAGAATCAAACCAAAACCAGCATCCAAAATAAATGCTCAGGAGTAGGCTAAAACATGTCCCTTCATAGGGGCTATTTTGAGACCAAAAATCAAACTTTAGCTATATCTCTTTAACAGTTTGTGCTAAAATTAATGAAAAAAAAAACACACCAAAAACAATTTTGCCTGTTCTTTCATCCTACAGTATCAAAAATTGAAAATAAACATTACCCTTTTTGTGGAGGGGGAAAAACACTGTATCAAAGTAGCCCTGCCATTTGGGGCTATTGTGTTACAGTACTGGGGCTATTCTGGTACACCATAATATCTCCCTTAATATTACAAGCTCAGACCTAGGGGGCTAATATGTGCCAACCCTATTCTTATTGTATCACCTGTCAAAATTTGGTCAAAATCAGTTCTATGATGAATATTGAGCAATTCCATTGTGAATTAGGCCTATTCTTTATTTTTGTAGCAACATAAATCTACACAATTATTTATCTGCAGGTAATATATTATTTTGTTGTTAAATTATATCCACTTGTTTTTTCATATTTTCAATTGTCAATAGCAGCATGGGTAATAAAAAAATGCCTCCTGTAACCTGTTGTAATTGCTAAGAACAATTTGGAATAAGATAACTTTATTGCTCAATATTCATCATAGAATCAGCCCATGGAGTCCGTGGGCACGAATTTTCTGACACCCTATATATGGTTTCGGCAGAAGGGTTTGGTACTATAAAGGCCTGGAATTATAAACAAAATCAGCAGATTGTATTTATTTATGAATAAAAGTAGTATTTATACAGAACAGTTTTCTAATGCACAAAATGGATTAAGTTCACTAGGTGGGAATATATATTTAAGTTAATTTCAATGAAAGTAATGCTTACATAACGTGTGAATTGGAGTCCATCAGGTGCATTCTGAGAAAAAAAATTGCTATTTTAGCAAGTCCCACAAAAGCTTCCAGTAAATAATTTCATTACAACACTGATATTTCCTTTTAAACAAGGGTAACAGTCTTTCTGTCAAAATCGATTCAAGCTACTTAACAATGTAGGCTACCTCAAATCTAGCAGAAGATGTTGGCCCTTGACCAATTATTCTCGATCAACCTTAAGAGTCCATCTTAACTCTGAACACAAATACTGGAAACAAATGTTTAATAGATGATTGTACACAGCTCTAGACTACAGCTAGGACATGTTAGAAAATAACTGGTTAGCTACTTTATTACACTAGTTTTATAAATTTAATAAAACACTTTAAACTCAATACTCAAAAACAGTTAAAAGCACAAAGGTTTACCAATTAAAGAATCTTATTGCAAGGATATCAGTAAGTAAGACATATTTCTATTAAGCTTATAAACTGGTTACAAATTCAGAGCTGAAAAGTTTTTTTTACCAAAAATTAGCAAATTTCAATGTTTTTTTAATACGAACAAATTTGGAATTTTTAAGTTATTCAATACGTTCAATGCTCCACCTTAAAAAAAATTAGCAGCCAATTTTTAATTGTACATATGACCAAGGGCAAATCTGGGGCTTCTTTCACCTGGGGCAAATAGTCACTTCAGTAACCCCCCTCCCAGTGTTTGCATGAGCGTAAGTAAGTATTGCCATCTATTGGCTTTACGCCACTAAACGTAGATACATTATACATTGTCTAGTTCTGTGTGGCAACATTTCAAAGTTAAATCGTCTGTTTCTCAAGGAGGCCACTGGAAAAAAACAGATGAGCAGTACTCAGCGGGAGTTTGTTTATTAGTTTATGCAATTCGTGACTGAGGTAATTATTTTACTTTTTCTGTCTTTAATAGTAGTCTTTGGTGATTGAATTATACATGGAATGATAAAGGAGCAAAGGAACTTGGGATGCAAATACAGGTTAGTCACTGAACATCCTCCTGTAGAGTCACCAGTTTTGACTTGTGCAAACTGAATGGCGGCCATATACTACAAAGAACTCACTACCGGATTCACCATTCCACCTTTTCTTTACTGTAAATGTAACGACATAAAGCGTGCAGTCACTACGCACAGTTTGATGTCTCTTTTTTTCCATTATGAATGACCGAGCTTTAACGTAATCAACACTGTACATTATTGTCCTCGATTCTAACTTCACCAATGAGTATGACACTGCAGCTTCTTCTCGGTCAAGTGGGATTTCAGAAAATGCAACCCGTTTGTCCCATCACACACAGGTCTCCCTGCTAATGGCGCCCCACTTCATCCAGGGCCCAGGACACATGCCCCACCAGCATCCCCTAGATTCACCATTGCATTTGACCATAACATCTGTGGTTTTAGCAGTTTAAAATGATAAATCTGCATATAGGCAGGAGTGAATTGGCAGTGGACCTGGAATGGCTCTTTCAAGTTATTCTAGTAAAAAAGTTTGTCATGGATCTTTTAGGTTACAGTAGTCTAGTTATAAGGATTAGGCCTTTTCTAGTAACATCTGTCTATGCCCTGTCATGATTATTTCTGTGCTATTCACTTCCGACATGCTTTAGCCAAGGCTTTTTAAGTTTGTTCCTGGCCAATAACAGTCTGTTCTTGTACAGAAATAATCAAAGTGATCACATACATAATTAATTAACAGTCACATTAGTAAAGAACCTCTAGTAATATTGTCACTCCATACACATTCTACATTTTATAGGCTAGTTTCATCTGCACAAAACAATGTCAACTACTTAAGAGAATACTATGAAAATTTACTCAGTAAAAGTGTTATTTCCATTTCATTTGGAATAATTTTAACCAGATAATTAAGTTTTGTTGGATAATTCACTCCACCATATGTTTTACTCTAATATGCTTATGGGCTAACATATGGGATAAAAAGTATTGAATAGCATATATAGAATTTAAAAATCCAACACTACATTGTAAAAATAGTATCCTGAAAATGTTCACCAAATTCACAATCATACTGGGTTCTGTGGAAGAGCCTGACAAAGCAAAATTCATTAAGATCGGGGTAAATCTGAAGAGTACAGACACTTTTTGGAACTATAATTAGTTTTCCATGTAAACACAGTAGGTACTGCAGCACTAGTTTAATTTTATATTGTGGTAATTCTTAAGGTAGGCCTACAGGTTGAGTATGATTAACAATTTTATGCTAAACATAGAGTCTATTTCCACAAACACAATAGGAAATGTCCCAAATATAAGGCCATTACTCCCTGGGCATACCCGCTTGCCAAGAGGCCAGTGGTTGTCCTTGCTTTTATCTCTTATTTAGCTTAGGAGTGATTTGCAGCTGCCAAAGTTACACCCGGTGAAGCACAAAGGAGTATAGAATGTCAGTTACGTGTTTAAATTCTCCGAATTTATGTTTGAATGAGTGTTCTATGTCATAGAAGGCAAAAATCTGCCCTTTCAATCTCAGCGTGTTGTAAACAAACAATAGGGGAATAGTGTTATTTGCGCTGACGTGATGGCATGCACTGTTACCAAAGCTACGTGATATTTTTATTTGACTTTTTTCCTGACGTACTATTGGTGGACAATAATAAAACATAACAAATACCGTAGCTATAAATTTTACCAATCTTTCCTTTAAATTAACATTGTAATGTCATGATAACAGCTTCTGGTTATGTTTTATTATTGTCGACCAACGTTTGGGTAGGAAAAAAGTAAAATAAAAATATCACGTAGCTTTAATAACCGTGCACAACATCACGTCAGCACAAAGATCGCTATCCCCTATTGTTTGTTTACACCTTGCTGAGAGTGGATTTTGCCTTCTATTACATAGAAGAACAAGCGGTGGATCGTGACAGCTGTCCAAGTGAAGTTGGCAAGGTTTGCCACTCTGTGTTTACTCAAGGAATATAGTACTGCACATAAGTAATCCTCCAGCATTTGAAGTTTATAATTTATACGGTTGAAGTCGGAACATGCTTCATGAAAATTTATGTGCGGTAGTTTACCATATTCAAACAAATTCTGAGGATTTAAACATGTCAGGTAAGTTCTGTAGGCCTAATCCTTTGTGCTTCACTTGGTGTAACTTTGAAAGCTGTAAACCACTCCTAAGCTACAAAACATATACAAGTAAGTAAAGTATACGTAAGTATGCATAATTAAGTATGCTACCGGCGATAACTGATATTACACTTTGTTAATATGCTGTGAAACCTCATATTTCTATTGTTACTACTTACAGCTTCCTCAGATGTCTCCTTCCCAGCTCTTCAAGCACTTTAATTGCTCAGTGCAGACGAAGCAAAGTTAGTACGCCATCCAAGTAAAATGAAATTCACTGTCAAATCGCTGCAACGTTGCCAAGTTGACATTTACACATTTTCCGAACGAAAATAGCATTATTACCATCTTTAATTCTGAGAAGGCAACAAATTGCTTCATTTATCTGTAATACATTTTAATAACCCTAACAACGGCTTCTGAAAGTGGCGAGCGTAAGAATGGAATCACGCATTTACATATTTAGTCTAATTGCATAGATGTAACTAACTACTGTGCTGAAATTAATTCCCATTTAAAAGATGTCATAGATAAATTGAACCAGTATAGAACTGTATTGTGCATGAAATTTAAGGATTTGTTAAATGCAGAGCTTCCGTGAAAATTAATATAGTTATAATGGACGACTTTGGACGAAAATAA
>KZ870258.1:18066-29910 GCA_003456935.1 Machilis hrabei | reverse complement strand
GTACCATCAACTGCTACTCTGATAGATCTGTTGCTGAGAAAGCTCGAGATCCACTGACATAATTGAGGTGGTAAGCCAAAGGAAGGAAGCTTATTTAAGAGACCCTGATGCCAAACTCTATCAAAGGCTTTGGAGATGTCTAAAGCTACAGCTCGAGCTTCTCCAAACCTTTCACCGTTTGTTCTGCTGTTCGGTGCGTCTCGCCTGGACGTACGACTACGCACCAAATACACCCTTATTCTACGGATATAACCAGCCAATCCTGTGTTACAGCCCGTTGAGCTCTTATTTTCTTTACTACTTGTTCATGTATAATCTTGCTGCTCCCGCTGCTGTGTTGACTAAAACTGTTTCTTGGGATTCAAACTCAGAAATGTCGTCTAAATTAAATATCTGATCTTTTTCAATTGAAATCATCGTACTTAGAAGAGGGACTATTATTTCAATAATAATTATTTATAATCTCTCAGCAGTTGAACTGTAAGTAAACTTTTATACTTTCGTACAAAAGTAAACAAATTTACTCATAATGTTCTTTTTTATTTTATATCAGGTTTTTATTTTTAATTTTGTGTGTTAATTACAAGTATAAAATAATTTTTTGAAACAAATTAGTGACACAAATATTTAATATTTAATTGCACAACAAATTTTCAACAGTTTTTTTTTTAATTTGAAAACCTAACTTTTTAAAAAAAAAACTGTATTAATACTTATGTTCTCCACAACATTCAGTTCTTGTCCTTTCTCCTTTTTCGTTCCCTTGACAATATATCATTTTGATTTTTGTCACAACAGAACCGTATATTTCAATACAAACTGTTTTCTACGGACTATAAAATAATGGGAACGAGAGATAAGCAAAGGTTGAACACAACATTGTGACAAACCGTTTTACAGCACCTGATTCCATGACGTCATGAGAATGATAACAACTAGTATCTTTACAAATACTAAACAAAATAAGATTTTAAATTGTTGGAATTTATTTATAAATGTGAAATATGTGGAATGAAAATGTTTAATACTTATTAGTCTAAATATCATAATGGTAAGTTAAAGTTTCAAGACACAATTACATTTCATGGTTTACTGGAAAACTTGTTTAGTATTATAAGCTATACTTTTGAGTAATTATCAATTGCCTTCCTAAGTAGAAGCTAGCCTAAAAAGTATGTAAAATATTTACAACTCCCTCAGAACATAGTTACAAAGTCTTTGACTGAACTCTACTGAGGAATGACGTAGAGATAATAATATTACAAAGTTTATCCAATAAACCACGACATTTCATTTTATTAAAAAACAGAAAAAAATGTTATATAATTATGGATAAAGAGATGAAAACTCATCGTGGTAACAAATAACATAATAATAACATTTATGAAATTGGACATATGATTATTTATTCTGTTACAAACAATTAAACATATTAATTCTTTACCATACGCGATGCCCATAAACGTATCGCAATAATTAGCTAGCTCTTACTAAATATTTAACTTTATGTGACCCTACAGTCAGATACCAGAATACTTTTTTGCATTTTAGACTCAGTCATTTACATATTCATGGCATAAAAATAGTAAGTGAAATAAAAGAAAAGGATATTGAAGCACTTCGTCTCTCGTAACGATTGGTTGCTATCCTTTTTGTTTACGCTAGGACAGCCGGTATTTTTAATGGCTCCATTATATGATTGATTCCGTTGCAACACTTGAACCTTTGCCTTTTATTATTGCACCTTTATGCTTACTTTTTACAACTGGAATGATGCAGATTTTTCTTCTTTTTAGTATTGCTATATCTCTCTATCTTCTTTAATGTTTCATCAATTATGTTTCATACCTGTATTTTTAAATTGTAATGAAAAAGTGCATAACAATTATGTTGTAATCATGAACATGAACAGATTTTTAATTTTATATGCGAAATCGTGGAATACCAGGTCCTTTTAAATTTTTCACTACATACTTTCATAATAGCAATCATAATTAGTAAAAGTATGCATCAGAGGATGGGGGGTATATAATAAATGTATCATTTTCACAAAGAAACAAAAAGTAATTTACTAGAAATTTTTAAAAATAATTCAAACGGGCTGAAGTACCCATAGGGTAATACAGTCGTTGACACCCCTAGGTGTCAACAATACGGAATTTCGTTCGTTCGTTTTTCCGAAATAATTATTCTCGTACAAACTATTCAGTAAAGATAACATTGCAGAGTTTTTATATACAGTGTACGTTTAGTGTGCTATTACAAAATCAGTTTTTCGTAGCACAAGTCTTATCGAAAACATACAATACGGTACTGACGTAGCGTTGTAAATGTTTATACTCATATTTTTAAAACAACGTGATCTTCCTTTGCAATTTTTGCGTTAAAAACACATTACTGAAATGGTGTTATCTTACATTTTTTGCATGTATTTAGTATAATATTGTAACGGGTTTATCTGTAGCGTAGATATTTTGTTTTATGCATCAGAATTTTATTTGTGAATATACCACAGCTAGATCAAAGCATGAGCTGGAATTTAAAAACTAAATTTAACAAAATTGTGTAGTATTGTTATGTAGGGTTTGCATTTCATCATTAGAGGTGGATTTAATTGATAGAATAAAGTATTGAAAAATAAGTAAAGAGTTGATATGATGTACCCAGAGCCCCAAAGAACTTAAAAACAAACAAACACTCATACTGTGGAGTTTATAACTGTCGAACAAACAAAAAAAGTTGTAGCAGAAATAGTTAAAAAACATACATTTAATTTCAAATTTTAAAAAATGTGGTTATTTAAACATAACACATAACATTAAATTAATAGATTTAGCAATCACAAAAAAACAACTAAATAAACTGAATTAGTCCTCAAACATAGAAAATGTGGGATAATGTTTAATATGTGACATTATCAAGCAACGATATTGAGTGTGAAGTGAAATAAAGTTTCTTAAATATTTGTAATTTTGGTTTTGGAAAATTAAAAACCATAATTAATTTCTTGAAAATAATTTATGCTCCACTAAAAAATACAAACAGTGGCGCAAAATAATTACCGTAAAATCACCTGTTCTTTATGAAATAGTTCTAGCATATTATACAGGATGTTCGGAAATTCCCCTTACAAAATGATATGGTATGTTCCTTGATTGAAATGGAGTGGAAAAGTTATTTTCCAAAAATTCCGCAGACCAATAGTTTTCGATTTATTAAAGGTTCAAACTGACCAATCACGGAGCGCGTAGCAGTTGAGGCGGCCGCTTCACGTAGTGGTATTGGTGGTACCACGCGTGAAGCGGGCGCTTCGACTGCTACGCGCTCCGTGATTGGTCAGATTNAACCTTTAATAAATCGAAAACTATTGGTCTTCGGACTTTTTGGAAAATAACTTTTCCACTCCATTTCAATCAAGGAACATACCATATCATTTTGTAAGGGGAATTTCCGAACACCCTGTATAACTCGAACTTTTCAAAGAGTGATTCGTCAGGTTTCAATAAGACGTTAAACACCAAATTTAAGAGAGTGATAACACTACCAGGATAAATGGCAATTGTTTTTCCAAGTTTGCAAAAAAAAAACTCAGTTTCTTTCGTTACCTTGAATATTAAAGTGAACGTCATTTATCTTGACTCTTTGGAGGGTGGAGCTGTGATTGACGTAGCACTCGCAGTATGACCTCCACAGCGTTTCCCACTCATTATAAGCACACAACAAATTGTTTATAAAATTGTGTATGCAGTAGTTTTGCATACAATGTGTTACGATACAACAGAGGATAATGATGGTGATATAAGATAGCATTTTATCTCAAGTATTACTGGTGTAAAATAACAAGAATAAAATATATTCTGAATATGAGTGAAAGATGTTTAATTTCATTGAGAAAAGTTCTCACCCCACGGGGATTGAACTTTAAATCACTCGGCCATATCAGCCAGTCAGGATGAGATAGAGATGGATTCCGTGGGTTCTTGGTTCGAGCCCCCTTAAGGGAAGAAAATTGTCAGTGAAACTAAACATAGTTCATTCTTATAATGGTGTGTGAACGAAACATACATTTAAAAATCTGAATATTGAAAAACATTCAAATGGTGACTTGGATCATATTTCTATCAGCTGTAAGAAAGAAGGGTTTGAAAAAGCAACAACTGTTGAATCAATCCCTGAGAATACTAGTGCCTAGCTAAAATAACACAAAAAGAAAAAGTAACACCGTGATAATATTCTGATGTTGATGTGGCAACGCTGATTTATCCTTCACGTCGACAAAAGCAGGTAATTGGAGCATTCGAAACAGCGTTGCTATAAGTGGTTACTCACTCAAGCGACAAGACTTTTGAAGGATACTGTAAGGCAGTATAAAGAAACAGTAATATAAGAATCTAGCGGAAGTGCACCTTCGGACTTACTCACACCCTTACTATATGAAAACCACAAAAATTATAGAAAACTCTAATCGTTTCTCAAATGACACACAACGTTATTTTTGTTAAACATTTGAGTAACTCAACAAATGGCAATAGTATGTTCAGAACTAACATAAATAAACATTATTTACAAGTTATCCTGAATCTAGTATCTTTTTTTATATATAATAATGTAGATATTGTTTAGCGTTGCATTTGAATAATATGTGACTGTCTCTATCACTCGGAAGACTGGCTTCTGAAGTTTCACTGAGACATTAATTCTCATTTCACTTCACTAAATTATGCACTAAATATTCTACGAACCATGACGTTGCTAATTGTCATTAAATTTTGAGGACTTTCATTACTCATAGGCTCTAGACTTTGAATTATCTTTATCTGTGTGACAGGTATTTAATAAATTTAGCAGGTTGTCAAAAGTTGAAAGTTTGTTATTATGTGAACAGTCCATATTTTTTACGTAACACGTTTTAGAAATTTTTAAGTTATTGGAATTTTAAAAAATGTTTACTTATCTACATGCTACAGTATTTATGACGGAGCGTTTGTTTTCAAATGATGTCGTAATTCTCAACGTACACATATTCCCTTTTCTAAANTATCCTAATAAATAAATATTAGGGAGACAAATTTTCTCAGTAAAAATTGAAACATCTTTAATCCTAATAAATAGTTCTTAGCGTCACATTGATACTTTTAACTATCGCCGCATAACATTTTATACCCTCCGATGTCACAAAATAATCATCCGTTGTTAAACCAGGTTTCTAGTGAGGCAAAATAAGCTAATCATTTTTAGTGACAGTTTAGTTTGAGATCTTTTTTTTTCTTTGTGTGTGTAGTTTGGAACTCGCTTTCCGAATCATTTTTGTGTTTTATTTTATATTTTAAAAACGTATCCCACATTAAAAGTCATATTGTTAAAATACAGGGTGGTGGTCCACATAAAGCGTTACGAATTTTTATCGCGAAAACAAAGCAGTATGAAAGAAAACGTGTAGACAAATATTGTTAGGTTTAAAGGAGGGAAATATTGTAACAATTATTGTTATTGTTTTAGTGAATGTTTTCAAGGTTAATTGAAGGTCACCTTTGTTTTTTAAAAAAGAAACACACATTTTTGTTGAATACATCTGATCCTACACCTAAAAACAAACGACTTTTGTACCAAAAACATTTTTATACTGTTTTAATTTACCAAGATAGCTTTACGAAAATGAAAACTAAAACTCGTAACGTTGTTCTGTACTTGACAATATTACAATTGTAATATTTACAATGAAGGGTGGGAGGGAGGTTGTTTAACCTGTAAGGGACCCCAATTACCTCCCTATTCAGGACAAAACCACCGTCAATTGTAAAGCATCGTATTGCACGCTCCACCAAATGTCTAAAATATTTGGTGCTATTTTGGTAAATTGAAACAGTATAATAAGTTTGATTTTAAGCGTAGGATCAGATGCATTAAAAAATATGTTTTTGTATTTAACAACCAAAGGTGACCTTCAATTAACCTTGAAAACGTTCACCAAAACAAAAACAATAACTGTACAATATTTCCCCCTTCAAACCTAACAATATTTGTCTACACGTTTTCTTTCATACTGCTTTGTTTTCGCAATAAAAATTCGTAACGCCTTATGTAGATTAAGGACTACATGTTCTAGAAAATGTAGACTTTTTGAAATTAGTTGCTCTTTTAACTGTGTATATCAGTCATTTGTCAAATTACAGAAACACCTTTTATATACTGGGTGTCCCATTTTAATTAATACACGCAAATATGTCATCAGGGAGGCCTCCAATGGAAAAATGAACTGTACAAAAGTGGTTAGTCTCGGCGGGGAAAATCAATTGGTGACCCAAAATTTGACCTTGGAACTCATTTTCAAGGTCATTCGAAGGTCAAACGTGTTTTTTCATATAGGAACCCCTATTTTTTATTCCAGATTCTGAAAGAGCGAGAAATTTTACGTTCGATTACGTATAAAATGTTTTCATCAATATCAGGTTCAAGGTCATTTGAAGGTAAATTTACGCAATGTCTCGATGACAATCATTTTTACCACCGGCATTAGCGTTACCCGATGTACACCACGAGGAGTACAACCTTCAAATGACCTTGATATTGAAGAAAACATTTGATACGTAACTGAACGTAAAATTTCTCGCTCTTTCAGAATCTGGAATAAAAAATAGAGGTTCCCATATGAAAAAACACGTTTGACCTTCGAATGACCTTGAAAATGAGTTCCAAGGTCAAATTTTGGGTCACCAATTGATTCCCCCCACCGAGACTAACCACTTTTGTACAGGTCATTTTTCGATTGNAGGCCTCCCTGATGACATATTTGCGTGTATTAATTAAAATGGGACACCCAGTATAATAGTATAGTACACGCAGCAAATTCATTAACTTCAAAATATAACCCTATTATTTAAAGGTGGTGAAATCGGCATTGGATTTTCATAAAACAATACAAAATATTACAGCATTTGACTTTTACAAAGGTCACCAAAATCTGTTAACTAGTGTAGAAGATATAACCTGATCAGAAAATGTAGATAGCCATTAATCCATTTTAAATGACATACATAGCTTTTTATATTTAATACTGTATTGAATTTCACAAGCAAAATTTATATCAAATGAAAAATACCGTAGTTTTACGTAATTTAAATTTTCAGCATTCCACAATTTTGCCTCAAGCCATTGGCCAACGTCACCAGACGAACAAAAGGTGTCGCTGGAGACCCGTATTACTTATGAAAATCTCCAACATAGATATATAAAAATGGTAAAAGAGACATAAAGACCAATTAAGAAAATAAACTTACTCGAAATTAAATCAACCATTCACATACTTCATTAAAAGATAAAATATGTTTTTATTTTATTATACGTATATTTCTCAAATAATTATTATAAAGTAGAGAGCAATATAGTTTTGACATTTTTACCATGTTGTTGTTTCTTATTCAGCTCCTGTACATAAAAGTTTTCCCTAATTCTGAGCCTGTTGTTATAAAACGAATGATGACAAAACTATTCGTTATGCCCACATCCATAGTAAAATTATTGAAATAGTTAAAGGAGTTAATGGTGTGTTCAAATTAACATGAGAGTGTATTTATAGGCTCGCTCTTAAACTCTTTATAATTCGATAGCACGTTCCAGGCAAAAGGGGGCCATTACAATGAAACTGGAGGCTGGCTAGTGATTCATACTTTTGTGATTTGTCTCTCGCTTGAAAATCCTTTGAGACAGAACGTGTCCTATCGTAAATAGCAAAAGATTCGTTTCAGATGTTCCTGGAACTGGACTCTCATGCTAATTGGAAACACCATTATCTGTTGCAATTATTTCATTAATATTATCATGGGAGGGTGGTTCAGTATTTTGACAGGATTATTGAAACAAATTAAATTATAATTTTTATTTCAAATTCCTAATAATTGCTAATTTAGGTAGATAATAAATATATAGGCCTATAAAGTTTCACCGTTTCTTACCGTTACCTAGCAAGTGGGGATGGAATATTCTATGCTAGGACGGTAGTATATTAGAAGATGACATTGACTCCAAACCAGTTTATCTGATCCAAAAGTCAAGAGAATGGAATCCGTATAATTTTGAGGAAAACGTACTTTAACAAAATATGATACATTTATTTTAAATGTTAGTATTCTGTATACTAATAATTTTACAGGATGTCATTTAGATCTTTGTTTTTATAATCACAAGAGTAAGTGTTAGAAATACTCTAACTATTCTGAAAAACCATATTCAGGGAGTGCCACGCTATTACCAGTTTTGAGAGCGTATTTCTTTGGCATCTTGTTAAGTGTCGTCACAAATTAATTCAGTGTTGCAAAGGATACTACTTACAACAAGAACAAAGAATTAGAGTTTGTGAAGTTTTGTCTATTACTTCAAATAGTTGTGCAAATTATAATTGTTTTATATTATTCCACAACTCAACAGTTCTGACTATTCACCGTTAAACGTATTTTTGCTTAACTAAATGAGTAATTTGGAGTTATGTGGTCTCATTTTCCAGCCACAACGACTTGCCTTGGAATCTCCGAAAGTTTCTACATAATCAGCTACGGGACTTTCGGTTTTCGGAAGATCTTCGCAGCGTGGCTCCCTGGTCCCACAGTGCCTGGTCCCATACGGACCTCATCCGTTTACGAGAAGGCCTTGTTGGAGCACAGGTAAGCACAATGAGCTAACCTTTAGGTGAACTTTTGTTTCTAATGTTTAAACGGCAATTACATTTTTGAATATGAATTCAAATCTAATGTCGTTAAAAAGACTATATTGCGGGCAATTTGTAGTTGCCAAATATTATGAACAGAAATAATTTTTTTCTTGAATTACTATTTTGTAAAATACATGACAGGGCCACCATATTATTATTATGAATCAAACTAAAATTCTAGCAGGTTACATTTACATAGAAATATACACCACAAATACAAATTTCATTTTTTTAATGGGGGGATTTTAATAGTCTTGACTATTATTATAACTCACTGGTTTTGTATACTTACAACATGTCTTGCTTTATTTGAGTAAATTGTAAATTTTGCTTAGCAAAGCTTCATAAAACCGCCGAAATCAATGTTTATTTCATATGACACGAATTCTACGTGTCTTGACGTTAAGTAAGTATGTTTTTATTGATCATAGGTACAGATATGTGAGTACACTGGTTTTTAAAAAGTCGGCCCCGGTAGCCTAGTGGTTAGTCCCGTGGCATTGCACGCCGGAGGTCCCAGGTTCACAGTTGAGGTTAATTTTTGAATGGCCCTCGTATTGTCCAACCCCTGTATGTTTTGAGTATTTTAATTGCGATATGTAGGAAATAGGATTTTCTTGCTCACTTCACAGCTGCTTGCCTTCTGTAAATTCGTTGAACACACTGGCTAGGGCATGGGTGTCTTGCTTGTTCTGTCCTAAGTGTGTGCACTTGTGTTGGCATACGTCCTAGCACTCACTTGTGTTGTCCTAAGTGTGTGCACAACGTTGGAATAAAAAGTGGCCATAAATGTTAGGTGCTAAAAAGCACCGGAAGTAATGCCTTACGGCGGTTCCCGGTGCATAACCCTAACAAAAAGAAAAAAGATTATGGTGATAAAATAGCTTTGCTACTACGTGTTGCCTACCTTGAAGGGGTTGATAGGAGTCAATGTCCTCCATACTACATGACATGATCTGAAATTGCATGCATACACGAGCAATAGTGATTTGAAGATGCAATTTTCTAGAGAAGATCCAGCTGTCTTCATTTTATTGTAGTGTGAAATTTGTTTTGAAGTAAACAATATTGAAAACTTCAGTTTGCAGAACACTTAGTGTAGGAGTTTTGTTCACCGTTAAATTAGAAAAAAAAGCTGTTTTAATATTTAATGTAGATACCTTTTCTGAGATAAACATCATTGACAAGTCCAAAGTGCAAATATTCTTAAAAATAAATTCAGCTATCCAACGAAATAGTTTGATGCATTTTTTTCTTAAAAACTGGTTTAGCCTTTAACTAGCAGAATCATTCAAGCTATATTGTTTTTCAAAGTGTCATATATAAATGAAAAGTGAAAATTTACTCTTTTTTTAATTCAAATGTATTTTAATATAATTTTCTAGAATGTTTGTTGAGATCTTTGAGGTTTGTCACTTTATACAAAATCAGTGGATACAAAATTCACGAAATAATAAAAACATATATTCGATTTACTAATACAGTATCATTGTCACTAATATGACAAAGTTGTCGGCCCCGGTAGCCTAGTGGTTAGTCCCGTGGCATTGCACGCCGGAGGTCCCAGGCTCGATTCTGGCTAGGGCATGGGTGTCTTGATTGTGCTGTCCTAAGTGTGTGCACTTGTGTTGGCATACGTCCGAGCACTCACTTGTGTTGTCTTAAATGTGTGCANAAAAAAAAAAAAAAAATGGTTTTTAAAAGGTAATTCGTTTTGTGCAAAAACAATCAAGAACATTTCGAGTTGGGAATTAGAATTACAAATGTTATAACATGACAAACATACATACATACAGTTGATGTTAATATATTGAGTACATGTACTTATATATTTATATACACCCATACACAGACTCCCATGTATAAACATATTTACAATATTACACTTAATTTTGATAATTTATGAAGTGGCTGTATTTATGGACTTTCTTCTCGTTGATGTAATGTTATAAAACAATGATTGTATCAGATTTCTGTTAGTAATTGTAATGGATACCTGTTCACATAAGCTATGCTTGTGAGTGAAACGGCTATTTAAACATCGATAATGAAAGTTTGTTATTGTATTAGTGGAATGCAGTATAATTTTTCAAAGAATTTGGCCTATTAACTAAAAATTACTGAGTCTTTTTAGATGTTTTAACATAATGTTTCTCTGAGGTTTCATTCGTCTTATGTTTTGAGTTTATTTGAGTATATATTTTACTGTATTGTTATTGAGTTGAGAAATTAATTTTTTAGTTTTGTATTTGAATGCTAGTGTGTTTTTAATTGATTTTATTTCCATAGGCATAAATTTATAGAATTTAGGTGCTAAATATATAAAATTAATTTGGCTTATATTTTTGTGTATTTTAGGTATTAACACATTACCATTCTTTAATTTTGTGTCATATTTATGAGTCACTTGTGCTCTTAGTGTGCTCTGACCGTGAATACATAATGACAGGTTCTTGACATACAATTTGTTTACTGACACTACATTTAATTCTTTATACAGCATTTTTGATGGATAAGTGTTTGTTTTGTGTAAAAATTACTTTCAATACCTTTTTCTGTATCATATTTAGCTGTTTCAAATTGGTTTTGTATGCTCCTCCCCATCCTAGTATACCGTACTCTATTAAAGACTGGATAATAGAGAAGTATGTCATCTGCAAGAGGTACAGTAGGAGTATATTCCTCATCAAAACAAATTTCAAAATAATTTTCCTTAGTTTCTGTTTCACTGAGTGAATATTTGCGTCCCATTTTAGGTGGTTATCGATCTCTATTCCCAGGTATTTAACGGTGGAAGCATATTCTATGGAGGTACAATCACATTCTCGAGTATATTCCACATTTGTTAGTTTACATTCCTCTGCATGAAGTTTCATTTCATTATGTCTGATCACATAAAATAAGAATATATTCCCTTTAATTGGGAGACGTCAATGAGTTCCACCAATTCAAGTTTCCTGTTTGCGTAATCACACTGATGAGTGAATTAGGCGCCGGCGTATGTCTGTGGAGCTGGGACACAGTGGCATGGCCAGGTTGTGGTGATGTCGGCCCCGGTAGCCTAGTGGTTAGTCCCGTGACATTGCACGCCGGAGGTCCCAGGTTCGATTCCTGGCTAGGGCATGGGTGTTACGCTTGTG
>KZ870257.1:10773-22738 GCA_003456935.1 Machilis hrabei | reverse complement strand
TGAGTACGATAAATAGTCATAGAATCGAAAGATTCGCAGGTTGATAAGTTACGGTAGCATTTTACGTCACAATTTTATGCCACAATGCTGCGGAGCAGCACGGGTCTACACTATAAGAATTATAAAAAAGAAGGCGGGTATTTTTTATTTACTCAAAATAGGATCCATTTGATGCAATACACTGGTTAGTGTGTGTTTCGAACTTCTTCATGGCATTGGAAAAGTCTTCTATGTGAATCACGTTAGCTTGTCAGTTACTGCTTTCTGAATCTCCTTAATTGTGTCGAATCTTGCACCCTTCAGCTGCAACTTCACCTTCGGGAACAGGAAATAGTCCGGGGAAGACAAATCTGATGAGTATGGGAGGGTGATGCAACGTCGCGATCTGTTTTTGAGCCAGAAACTGTCGAATCGTTGCTACTTCATTTGCTCTCGCATCAAGACATGCGGGTCAAATCTGGCACAAAGTTTTCGTTTTTGCAAATCTTCGCCTAAAATCTGTAGAACCCGTGTTTTAGGGATGCCCAGTGTATCTGCTATTAACCGAAACGTAACTTTTCAATCTCTTTTGACCATTGTGGCCACGGCGGCGATATTGTCATCGGTCCGACTTGTTGTTGACCGGCCACTGTGTTCGTCGTCCTTAACTGGCTCCCTACCCTTTCGAAACCATTTGTGCCACTCAAAAATTGTTGTTCGACTTACTGCTGCATCACAGTAAGCCTTCTGCATCAGTTCCACTGTCTTTGAAGCCGAAAAATCGACTTGACAGCAAAATGTAATCGCCATACGTTGTTCCTCCTTCACATCCATCTCACGACTTTGACGCTGGTCAGCAGCAGCAGACGTCCNTTCTTCACGACGACTACCACTACACTGATGCCAATATGCACTCTTGTCAGAAACGGTCTCTACTATGTAGTTCAACCTCAGTCCGGTAGATGGCGTTGGTAGGACAGCGATTAAAACGTCAGTCCGGGAACTTTTGGACCGCACTGTGTATATTAAGTTTCACGTTTGTGCAGCTAATTAGTATTCATTGGCAAACAGACAGATATGTACATTCCCTGGCCAAATTATTAGACGCACCTTGCATTTCTTACAATTTTCAACGCTTGGTCCACCATGTTTTGAAGACTTTTGAAAATAGTGTTTGTAATTGGTCACAAATGGTTTTATGATTATTACTTAAATAAATGAATGCATCCACAATGTTTTGTGGCGGCTCTTTACATCACTAGGTCCCATTGACCTTGAAGGTGTTCAAACACACACTTAGTGTATGTTGACAGTTTCTTTTGTATGTATTTTTGTGGACATTTGTAATTTTCAGTTTAATTTAACAAACAAACATTTTTTCTGTGTCCATGTTAGTTTGGATAATGGGAAAAGTTAGTGATTTGTCTCCGTGTAAACGTGCTCAAATAAAGGCATTAACAGACATGAAAAAAAAAATTTGAAACCGGGAAATATCAAGACAATTGAATGTGTTTGAAGCAAGTGTGAGACGCATTAAGGCCAAAGTTGACGCTGGAGAAGATCTGGGCGCAAAAAGAGAAAAAAGCGTGGAAGAAAATGTATTTTCATGCCAAGGTCCCTAAGTTGTTTGAAAAAAATCTGTTTGGAGAATTGTTTTGCTACCTCCAGAGAAATAAAATCGAGCCTTGAAGCGACCAACAATACCACTTCTGAACATTCAGTAAGACGAAAACTCTATTAGATGGATTTGAAGGCTGCCAAGAAGCCGAAACTCACGACCGCTATGAAAGAAAAACATCTCAAGTGGGCTAGGGAACACGCTAACAAGGATTTACATTTTTGGAGATCGGTAAATATCCATGTCGCACACTTTTTACGTCTTATTAACTTTGCCCATGGCCAATACACTTGTTTCTATTTTTGCATGTTTGCTTTAGTGATGAGAGCACCTTTGAGATTATGGCCAATAAATTCCAATTCGTGCAACGACTACGTGGTACAAAATATCATCCAGACTGTATTGTGCAAATTGTTAAGCATCCTATGAAGGTCATGATATGGTCTGTGATTAGTGGCAAGGGCACTGGACATCTTTATACAATAAAGACCACAATGCGGTAGGACCAGTACAAGGATGTATTGAGAACATGGCTGATACCACAAATTCGCAATTGGTTCCCAGATGCAGAACCGCTCATGTTTTTGCAAGACTGTGCTCCTTGTCACACCGTCCATTCCATAAAATCTTTCTTAGCAGAGGAAAACATTTATCTGCTGAGCTGGTCGGGCAATTCACCCGAAATGAACCCCATCGAGAATGTGTGGGAACTCGCCAAGAGGGAGGTTGCCAAGGAACACATTACTAATAAATTTAAATTAATTGAAAAACTCCATGTTTGGAATCACCACCCAAGAATGCAAGAAACTGTGCAGGCTTGCATTGACAGCATGCTACGCCGAATTCCGGCGCTGATCGCCCCCAAAAAAAAGGAGGCCAAACAAAATATTAATGAAGTAACAAAAAAACGCTTTCTCTTCTTTGTTGTGTACGAAGAAATTAATAAAGGATATTTCTAGTATGAAAACTTTTGTTTTATGTTTCAATAAGCATACAATAATACCATCTAAGTTGATTTAGATATGCTAGTCCAGTTATATATGATGCTATGAGCTCTGAAACTTCTAATTGTATGAAAAAAGTGAGTGTGTCTAACAATTTCACCAGGGACTGTATGTTTATGAGAGCCAGTTTTCAGCACTGAGTGTGTGCAGCAGTTAATACTGCATTTATATGTATAACTAAATTGGTAAGGCATTCTTTACAGAGTAAACAAGTAGGGAAAATGTGCTCAGTATTCATGATACAGATCTACCAGTGGCGGATGTACATTTACATGGACCAGTCTTGCCTGCTATGTAAAGAAAAAGAAGCACTTATGATAGCGTATACCATTTAACCGTCTTTTGGCCCAGTTTTTATACGTTAAATCTTACTATAAGATGCAAAAACTATAACATTTTGTTAAAATGGCTTAAATTTTGTTGACCATTCTTTCAAATGTGGAAGCTTTTGGTCAGATTTGCTTGACTTTTTACCACCTTCTGGTCAAATTTGTAACATGTCCATAACACCTTGATTGTGTGTGTGTGCGACACCTATTACAAGACATTTCCTAAATGTAAAATCAATTTTGGGAGATACTTTGTAAGACTTTTAAAATATGGCAGAATTTTTGGACAGGAAGCTCGTGACTTATTTAAGCTCTGCTAATAAAAATTATAAAAAAAAAGTTTAAAGCAAGAGAAACATGACCTTTGCAATACACCTTTTCTTGTTTTCTTTATTTGCCTTTAAAAATAACTTATACATGTCACAAAAACATTGTGAATGTTGTTGCCGAAAAGAACTTGGCAATGAAATACAAATTGAGATAGGATTATTCATATATTCACTGTAAATATTTAAAAAAATTCATAGTCCAAAATGTTAAAGACATTTACGTGACTCTTGTTTGTTCTACGCAGAACTACCAGAATCCAGTCGAGTTCCAGTGCATTTACGATTGGGCCTGACTTGGCCCGAGAAAAATTTGAAGGGAGATGCGGAGGAGAAGGTGCGAGACGGATCAGGTAAAAGGGGCAAGATCCGTTTAAAACGGGGCATGCTGGTCACTGACCCAGCTAGTGACGATTCTTCGGCGAAAGGGGCAAGTCAGGTAATGAGACTTTCCTTTCTTAACCAGTGTCTGTTCTGGTATGCTTTCTTCCAAGGTATCCTCCCACTCAACCTCTTTCAAAAGCCGTGTAGCATCGATATCGATGTGGCGGGCGATCCATACTACCTCTGTTATACCTGCTTAAATTGATTTGTTATTTCACTAATTTAGTGTCACTAGTGTAAAAACAGTGTTAGTCATAAGGAGAAGGAGATGTCTAAGGCTTAGTGACTTTTCTTTACAATAATAAATTATTAGCCTACAGATAAACTGAGCTACTCCTTGTTCTCTGAACCCTGTTTACTTATTGTGATATTCCAGCTAAATTATCTAATGGGTCTGCTCTGACATAAAAATAAAGGTTTATATACTTCCTATCCTAGCTACAACAGTTAAACCCAGTCTTGCGCATTTCTCACACATGTTGAATCTTGTACCACATTTATATTGACGTAGCTATTTTGTGCGTGTGTGTGTGTCTGAAGTTTACAGTGTTCATTAAAAATGCATGAAAAAATATGTAATTGTATATTCTTGCTGCAAGGGGTATAATTTTGTTAATGTTCTTTAACTTAATTGTTTTTGGTGACCTTTGAGCCCATAATAATTACTTCAGGAGAAACTTGGCTAAATTGTTGTAGTGTAGATCATGGTAAACTAAATTTCACCTTTTTAGATTAGTTTGTGAGCTTTGCTTTGAATAGTAAATGATTAAATGTTTCATAACTTTGTTTTCAGATTTTGGTTATATAACTTGTCCACCCAAAGTAAAGTATAATGTATATTTACAGATTCAGCACATGTACAAGAAAGTCTTGTAGAAAACGGTCTGGCCAATTGATGTTCAAACTGCATGGGTATTACTTTGTAACAAAAGTTATTTTCCTGTATTTATATGCAAATTAGCTAAGGGTTATTCCATGCCAAATCACCCAGTCAGTGGTGATTGCATAACCATTTAAAAAGTGTTTGTTTTACATATTTGCATACATATATTGATATTGCTGTAGGGTCCTTTTTTAATTTATGTGCACTTTTTATGCAAATTTTCAGATTCATGCCATTTTCTAGGAGTGTTTAAACGATATTTCAGACAAAACAACGTTTGTTTTGCTGATAAAGAATCCTGTATTTGTGGTATGGACATATTTTTGTATGACCGACTGAAATTTATCTCTACAGTAAATGTATGTATTAAAGCTGGTTTAGTTTCACTGAAAAAATTTCCTCGCTTAGACGGGGCCCGAACTTAGGACCTATGGAACCACCTCCAGTCCATGCTATCCATGTTATGCGCCTTAGACCACTCAGCCATCTCAGCCAGACAAAAATTCTGACCTCGACTACCGCTATCTAAGTTGCTGCCACAGATGGCAGACCGAGTTCGTGCTGGCAGCAACTTAGATAGCGGTAGTCGAGGTCAGAATTTTTGTCTGGCTGAAATGGCCGAGTGATCTAAGGCGCGCTTCCATCGCTAGCGTGGGCTGGAGGTGGTTTCATAGGTCCTGGGTTCGAGCCCCGTCTGGGTGAGGAAATTTTCTCAATAAAACTAAACCAGCTTTAACACATAGAATTGTCTGAGAACGAAATTTAATATGTACTAAACAATGTATGTGAGGGTGAAGCATCAAACATGCATTTTTGTTTACCTTTATTGTTGTGGGCCTCAACTCTGTAGTGAAGAAGCTAACTAGTTTTTTTTCTAGAAATCCTCAAAATAGGTGTAAGCTTCTAAAAAACTGAAATCTACACAGCGTAAGGTCCTGTTAGAGGTGTAACTTACAGATAATAATTGGAGTTCGATATTTGAGGATGTTAAGAGCTATGGCACGTGGAATTACTGACAAAAGTAACAGAGTTTGTATTGTAAATGGCATTTAAGTGAGTGTGGAGTTTTATTTGCCATGATTTATACTTCAGCCTTAAAGAAAGTACCCAGAGTTTTGGGTAATTTGGTTTCAGTAACTGGGAACCAAAAATGGTACTGTAGTTACTAAGCCTTAGACAATCTTTACTCGTCGGTTCCGTGTTTAATGACCTGTGGTTTTACGAAATGTAGTAGAAGTAATTACTGTTTCTGTGTTAAAAACATAAGTCTCAATGCTTTTCAGAGATGAAGGCATGTATGCATCTCTGAGTATGAAGCTTAATAGCGAGCTTTGTAAGTATTTATTATTAAGATAGTACCTGAATAAAAAAGACTGATAATTGAGGCTGTTTTTATACACATGGTGCTATACTAAGCGATTACTTATGCAATGGAATACATAATTGCTGGTTTTCCTTGAGAAGATATTGCTTGGGGTTTAAAACTTTAAAGCTTTATATTGTTGAAAGGGCCTGAGGTTGAACTTGGGATTTTTATTTTGCTATTTTATTTACCCTGTAAAACAGTGTTATTTTACATTTCAGCTTTTTATTTTGGGTTTGATTTTTTGTCGGTGTGATATATATATTTGCACTAAGGTGTAGTCTAATGTTTTGCTTTCGTTAGATTTACAGTCTGTACTATGTTTAAGTAAAAAATTAACCAATTTGACAAAGTTTTCAATTATTTCATTTGAACTCTTAAAATTGTACTTTTACTATGAGCCTACACAGAAAAAATCTCAAGTTTAATGTTTTCAAAGTATGTGTAATTTGTATTCAAATGGTTCTTGAGTAGAATTTTTAGTAAAAAGTCTGCATACAAGCAGAACAATGAAGTTCGAAGGTTTCTATGAGCTCATTTCTTACAGGCTCCCCAAAAAGGAATTAAGGTTACAGGTCAGACTGAGTATTTTTGTAATGCCTTGTTGGTTCAAAGTATGTTTCATTAAAGTTTTATTTTGGGGTAACTTTACAGTATTCAAAGACTAGTATAATGTACCTCAACACAAATAAATGGTATCACACTGTTTTCATTGGATGTATATATTTGTATTATTTTTTTCTTGAAAGTCTCGATGAATCTGTTAACATCTAACGTTGATAACTGCGACTGTATTTGTAGATATATTGGCATACGGAAACACGTGTAAATGTGAGCATAGTTATTGAAAATTCATGAAAAAATTTCAAAATATTTTTATTAGCAAATCACAATAAACACATTCATACTTCCTTTTATAGCTATGCAGAGTGCTCATCATATTACCCATATATGCAGGGGTGTATTGGTAATATGAGCTTTTATTTTAAAAAATCAAGGACAAATATTCCTTTACATAATTATGCATCGTTTATCTAATCTGATAAGGTACAGTTGTCACACAATGAGAATTGCTGGGTCAGTAGACGTGATGTGAAAAAATTCACGAATATCTTTGACATCGAAAACATTGGCACTGCTAACGTAGGCAGACTTGGGATTCATTTATACTTCCGATCCAGGCGGCAGTATTTCTCGAAGCCCAACAATTGTTCTTGTACCTTTGGTATGATGGACGTTAGAAAGAAATTACAAGCGGCATTAAAGCTTCTTCGTTTTTGTTAGGAGAGATTCCATGAACTACTCTTTGTCCTTTTGTAAAGATCTCCGCATGTCCCGCCTTTTAGATGTCGCATATAACACGTACACCTTTGCATTACATGCTTCTCAGAGGTTGCCTGTAGTGCGTACTCTCTACTGCTTCCCGCTGAGTGAGGCGATACAACTGAGGTTTGTTTACCTCGGGAATCACTCTACTTTAGTGTTAACTATTACACTGTACAGTTTTATTTCAAATATTCAGTTCGTACTCACCGATTCTCCCTCTCTCTCGAGCCTTCAATAAATCACACTCTCAGTCGGGTTTCGTATTCACATTTATTAAGNGAGCTTTTTAATACACATACAGTAAACGTATAGTTCTGGTGTAGCTTTTTGGTCTGCCGTCCTGTCTTTTACGCCTCCATTTTTGCCTTTGTTTTTCTTTCGTACTACTTGCTAGTCAGTTAATGTTGTGAAGTTTCGTGATTATCGTAACAGGGCCTCGGGTCTGTTATACTTTAGGTGCAATGACAGTTTTAACTCGAGTATTTAGTTGGAACCCACTTTTGTATAAGTTGAAAACACAATCAGCTCTTTGAAACAAACCCAATGAAGAAACTTTGTCTTCAAGTAAAGAAAAAAAATGTTCCAACTACAGCCCTGGTCATAGAAATAACTCTATTCAGTGATCGGTTCTCCTCTTTCCTGATTCTCAAATCTTTATCCCTTTACCAAAATGTCTGTAAATAGAGTCGCCCTGCTAATTTTTCCTCTATTAAACCTGTGTGGAATGTTCAACTTCATTGCCAACTCGAAAGCCAACGTGTGAAGCTGAAGTCATGTCAATGAAAAACCATGCTCTTGCACTTTCCCCATACTTACGGAGGTGGTGAGGTACCTTTGCAGTGTTTGTCGTGGCACATTGCAAACAATTAACAAAAAATATATAGGACATAAAATAATGTATACTGTATACATTTTAATAATTTTTAATGAATTGATTATTAAATTAACATTAAAATAGTTTACATTTAGACAAAATATTAAACTCAAATTGTTTAGGAGCTCCGCTTTTAAATTTAACTTCACATACTAAACCAGTGCCATTAATATTGTATTTATTGATATTATAACTTACACAGTTTACAGCTGTTCTTAACAAACAAAACATATAGCAAGTATACTCTGGTAACTCTTTAAAAACCCTGGGATGAAGAGAGGAGAATTTTTACAACCTCCAATTTGTAATTGCTTAGTACCTGCTGTTTCTTAGCTGAAGCATTGCCAAACTTAACTTTCTTTATTTGTTATTTCTTGTGAAAAGAGACTGGTAAAGAAAAAACGCAATGCTGCGCAGGCACACCGTCACAGTAGGTAGTCAGACTCTGTGGTAAACGCAGAATACAAAGGAAGTGATTGACATGAGCAATAAACTGTAATGCTCACCCTTTCCACTCTCAGAGTATATTATTTCATTCCCAACTAAGAATAAAAGGGTGATAATATATCCCCAAATCGAGGTGCTTATAATCCCCCGAGTTAATTGTTAACTTTCAAAAGTTGGTACTTTACTACTCCACACAACAAGAAGTGCTTTATATTTCTAGTCTCTACGTACTATCTGAAAGAAATGTCTCGAATATTTATTAATGAAGTTGCAGGCAACTCTGATAGTACCTATATAAACTATTGGTACCCAACATATCAATCAAATTATGTTATCTTTCCTTTAGTTNCGCTTTTCCCCGGTTTTCCACAAGTTACGTCNGGTTTACTCCAATGGCAGCCATGATACTGGCCAATGCTCCCAACCTCAGAAATCGACGCTTCAGTTGATGAGCTGTGTGGAAATAGTAACTCGCTCCCATATTGCCCATGTGCTCATATTTACACGAGTTTCCCTAATTTTAGTCTGATCAAATTAAGTAGGAGTGTAACTTAAAATGCATGTTAGTTATGACTACTCTTCTGGACATGTTGCAAGTGACTCTTAATTGTAATTGAAAGGGTACTAGCACTTCTAAGTTGTACAGTCATGTGTGAAAGAGAGATTGTTGAACCCCCTTTTATGTGTTTATGTGTGTGTATATATGTATTTGGGGTGTGGGAACTGTGCATTTTGATGTCAAACTGAACNTGAACAACCAAACTTAAAAAAAGTGTCGTTGAACTTGAGCCAGATTGAGTCATAAAAATTTCAAGTCAAACCTAATGACAGAAGTATTATTTAATCTGAGTTACGCAGAACAATTAAGTAAAATATAATTGAATATTCCTAAGACATATAAAATTATCCAGGCTTTAAAAACATGTGTGCAATAATGAAGTTACATTGTGTCAAATTAAAAATAAATATTATTAAACCAGAGTGTTATTATCTTTCTAATTTGGTTAAGTGTTACTTAATTTCCCATTATTGTTTTCCATTTCAGACTCCTTTACTGAATTTAAGATGCTAACTAGCCTTGTTCAAATTACAGAAAATCTGGCTGAACATTTGTTTGTTTTCCAAGTAAAAGTTGCACTGCAAAGTTATTTAAAGAAAAATTTATCCCTGTCAAACTTGCCCTATTGTGTTTACAAACTGAACCCAACTTTTGCTCGGTTGTGCTTGAAATAGTGGAACGTTGCACGTCCTTGATATATATATATATATATTTAGCCCTGTACAATATACATAGACATACATTGAATTTTAAAAGCTCAGTAAGCTAATGTGTCTATTAATGAAAATGTACAACATATTTTAATTTGTGGGGTTGACATGTATAATCATGGTTTATCGTAAACTTTGTTAATGATTGAAAGTGTGAATGGTGAATGATTGTTATAGAAGATTGAACATTCAGTGCAATGCTCCTTATATTGACTTGCATGTTGCCGACTTTTTCACATTTTCTGAATGTATCTCAGTTTTTTGTTTGATTTATATTTTGAAGCTTTCCTTTTTTATGTTGTTAGTACAGGGTTCTAGAAAAGAGCTTCGTAGTATCTTGTTAAACATAAACTTAGCATGGTGATAAGAATTTAATTGTTGTAGAGCAGTGGTTTTGGAAGTGAAACTCCTACTGACACTCAGTACATTTTAGGTACAAGATTTAGTTCTTTGCCTTGTTTTAGTGNTCCAATTTGCTGAAGAAGTGTTTGGCTTTGGTGGGCCCAGTGCTTTTTATTATAACACTTCAGCTCATTCTGCACAAACTGTAATGGAATAACAGCTAATCAAATGTAATAATTATAAAGTAAAAAAAACAACTTAATTTATCATAACTGGAACAAAAATTGAACTAAATATAGGCAGTAATTATTATGTCCATAAAAGACCTCTTGCTTGTCAAACTCCGCCATATTTTTAATGAAGCAGGAGCTTACGAGGCAGTTGGTAAGCTCGCGTCAGAGCTCTGTAACGAGATGTTGTTCCCTTGCTTCTAATTGGTTGATGCAGTAACAGATGACTATTTAATTGTATATGCCTCTGTTTTAACTGTTGATATAAAGTAAGTTCANATAATACTTGTGTTGCACCACTGTGGTCAATGTTCAGTAAACCANATTACACTTTACTGTTGTTTTAAAGTGATTGAACCAGTAGTGAATTATTTTTGTCATAGTAGGTTTGTCTTTTGTATATTACAATTGCTAAAAATCAATGCTGTAACCATTGATAGGAGCTTGAGGAAACCATGCCATGTACAGAGAACTTTCTGCTTAAGCAGTTCCAAGTTTTCCATNATTTTAATGAACACACTAACTGTTTACCTTCTGTTCTTAGAGACACTGAATTTTAAAAGGGTGCTGTTCTTTTTCTGCAATCCTATATTTCACTTGGTCTTTGCATGAACAGACTTATTTATTTGTTGTGAGCTTTAAGAGTATTACTTTTGTGACTTGTTCTTTCCTGCATTTTTAACTCATCGTATTGGTATGCAAGTTTGTGTTAGGAGGGTCTCCTGAAAGTAAGGTCTGTTATGTTGATAAAAAAACTTCTAAAAAATAATTTATTACAAGCTTGCATTATCTTGAACCTTAGGCTATTTTCCCACTGCCATTATTTCATTAATTTTCATAGCAAGGAATAAGCTTCTTTAAACAAAAAAAAAAGAAGTTTGCTGCATTTTCTTCAGTCACCCCCGTCCACTGCACTTTTGAGTATGTACTCACTTGTGAATCTGTGTGATGGCAAGAAACTTTTCGGGTACATAAAAAGGTGAACGTTGTGAAATTTGAAGGAAATTGTCACTCACTTATTGTGAAACGTCTGTTTTCACAAATTTTATCGCTGTCCAGTTGAAGAAGCTCNTCGGTAACTTGTGAGGGTCTCCCACTACGTACCGCATCGTGGTTGTTTGTACTGGTAACTACTATCACGATTTCTGCACGTCAGTAATTTGATGATGGATTTGTGCTGTACAAGGATGTTTTAGACAGGATTTGCAATGTTATTACTCATTTTTAATAAGTATACTGTCAGCGTATATAGGACAACGACATGAACACTGTGCTTGCTAAATTCACAGTGAACGAAAATACGCTACCGTGCATATCTGAATTCCATCAAACCATCCGTGAAAGTTACGAACAACCGGATCTTACTTTTCAGATGTCCCTTGTATATTAACTATTTTTTTTTTTTTTTCATAATAAAAATTATTTTATGTACTAAAACATTCTAAAAGCTGATTTACTAAAATTGCTTTTTATTATATTACTTGGCAAAGAACTGAATACATGGTAGAAAATATATGCATATAATTTTCTTTGCATGTGCTAAATCTGTGATGCTTTTGTAATCCTTATGCCTGTGATTATTGTAGCTGAG
>KZ870256.1:67901-84587 GCA_003456935.1 Machilis hrabei | reverse complement strand
AAATTTGCGTTTTAAGCGAAACGAAATTTCGCGCTACGCTTCGTTTGGATATGACAGAATCGATGCTGGTACTGTAAGTAGTAAATGAAGAAATCAATTTGTTATTAGCTGTTCTTGATGTATGTCTGTGAATTACCAATTTTTATTTTTTTAAATTAAACAATATTTTTTTACCTTATGGAACACAGTTAAGTAATTTTCGACGGATTTAGGGAAACCCTCTTAATTACCATTTCTTCTGACTAGCTTGAATTTCAATTTTTGATTGACATGTTGCATCGGATTCTTGCAACCTGCCAATTAAACATTTTAATTCAAGCTAGTCAGAAGGATTTATAGCAGTGGTCCATACTGAGACAGTACGGCCTAATCTCGTCGGGATGCGAGACGGCTATAAAGAGGAGTTCTGCTAGTTCAGATCTTCCCTGACGCGACACGTCAGTGTAGTTACAACCGGG
Organism: Machilis hrabei; assembly: GCA_003456935.1. Taxonomy (NCBI): domain Eukaryota; kingdom Metazoa; phylum Arthropoda; class Insecta; order Archaeognatha; family Machilidae; genus Machilis; species Machilis hrabei. The sequence goes on along the minus strand of KZ870256.1, from coordinate 84,129 downwards.
GAGACTGCAGGAGTGAGCACGAAATTTAATAGTGTGTCGGGGTTCTTGTTTGCAGCTACCTACCGTGCACAGGTTTGATAAACCGTGTGTACAGTGCTAATGCAACTTCTCATTGAGTNTGGATGCTAATGCCTGGGTCTATTCTTAATACTACACTGAAAGAGCATTTCTCAAGACACGTCCTAATTCTTATANACTTTTCACATATAATTTCACCAGCGATTCCAGAAACCAGGAGATAGAAAAGGAATTTTAAGTCGTGAGTACCACAATTGGAGAGTCTTTCAGAAGTAATTCCTAGTATACGGGCAATATCAGTCGCTTTCGATTGGCGTAACTAGCAGCTGATTAAACTTCCGTTAATTCTATTACCTCTCAATACGTCGTCATGGTTTATTCGGGGTTTTCCATCTCCCTTCTCTGGTACGTTTTTAATACAAAGAACAATCTAACGCTTACCCATATGGCGGCGAAACTTGCTCCGTTAGGGCTAGTCCAACCCACTAGTCGCACTGGCATTCCATCCCATTCCAGTCATCTACTGGTTCTAGGGGGTTGTCGGCACCAGAGTGTTGTACAAAAGAACTTAATCTTACTCCTACTTATANTATTAGTACTTTCATAAACCTTCTATTTTTGTGTACTTACAGTCTGGCAGAATTATTTGCCTTCCGTCACGGAATCAATTCTCGTGAGNAACTATTTCACGGTTCATTGCCATCTCTGGTCAATTTTTGCCATTGTGCGGCTTTAGGNTTATNATTTGTTACTTCATTTCGATTACTTGAATTTCTTGTACCTTCTGAGACAACTTTGTTATTTTCCATCTCCATAGCTTACATGGCAACCATAGAAGTTGTCTTTCAATGTTTTCTAGGGTGTATCTCTTAGTAGACCTACACACATCAAAACATCCTTCTCACTACACATATGAACAATAAAGTTAGGAAGTCTATCAGTTCTGTTATGGGGATATAGGTCACCTCGGTCTTCACTTCACCTCTGGGTTTCGAGATTGAGTTATCTTACTCAAACGGTGACTAGATCTTTTGCCCACTTTCGTTTTCACTCTGAGTCGTTTTCCTGACATGTCNACGTGTAAGAAATATAATTTCTTATAAATCGGTAATTGGGAGAGTGCCGTAACACCCTCAAAAATATCCTGCAAACGTAATTTGTTATCATTATAACTGGTGTTGAAATGACGCAAGAAAAATCAAAACTTTAATTTACAAAATACTGATATCTGTATTTGAGGTTAAAAAAAGAAAAAGGTGCATAGTAAGGGACCATGTACAGTAATTTGAACCAGGCAAGAGCTGATGACAACAACTGCTGACTTGAAGGATGTGAAGNATGAAAGTTTTTGAGCCCCAATATTAAGGCATGTATTATTTTTTCCAATTGATTTAATCAAAGAAACTAGTATGTTAATTGGGCCAACACCGTATACACTACCTTATCAAAGGTATTGAAACGCCTCACAGAATTCTGGAGAAATGTCAGTGCCAAATAAGACCTCAACCAAAATGACCTCTGGCAAATGGTTTGCAGGAGGAATATTTTCTTTTAAATGTTCCAGAACTTGGTAGAAACTATGCCCAGATGGGTTGCGCACTCACTTAAACTAAAGGTGCCTTCTATTTACTAGAACAAAGTATCTTAATACTTTCGATAATATACTGTTTATGATATGTCGCACCATAGCGAAAGATGATGACAGCTGATCATCTTCTGATTTGTGTTACTCCTGAATCTTTTGTTTGTAGCTGTCGCTACCCAGATTGACCAACCTGACTATTCACCATCTTTGAGTTAAATCTAGATTTTCATAAATGTTGAATGAAACGTAGTCGAATTTGTGTAATGCCAAAACAGGGATTCCAGCAAGCGTTAAGAGTAGTAAAAGAAATGTTGGGATCAGTACAGCAAGTGTGGAGGGGGAGTGAATAGGTTGTACATATCACAAAATAAGTTTTGTGAAAAATGTGGTTATTTTGTGGACAAACCACATAATTATAGCATCGTGCAAGAATACAGTGACCTCAGAATGTATTTTATTTTNGAAATAATGAATTAGTGCTCTTTGGATGTTGTGTTGACGAACGATTGACCAACTTTGTTCGTATCAAGAATAACACCGTCATTTGTCGGAAAGGAAATGCTATTTGTCCAAAAATAAGTTGTTGTTTTTGTCTAAAACAAGGTTGGTAATAAATTCTGTTGTAGTAATGTTAAAAAGTTATTACAGCATGAAAAAACACTTTAACCTCCTCAGACCTGCGGTANTAGGTTGAGTCATGTAAATAAACGGAAAGTTACTAAATGAAATGCCACATTATTTAAAGCCCTTAATTTACACTTGAAATAAAATTACAACAAGAATTAATTACGCGATCAACTTTTAACAGTGTTTTTAAATATCATGAGTTATTTCTATGTTGTAAAAAAATGTTGGTAAACTTTGAAGTTTGAAGCTGCTTGTAGCGAGATCTACATACAAGGTGAGTGGTGATGAATACTCATAATTTTAGGAACTTGTAGCAGAGGTCTGTCTTAGTAAAAAAGCCATGTAAATATCAATCTGATTCTGAACGGGGACAGAGCTATGCCCAATAGTTCACCCCAAACTGATGAATTGGTCGTGAGAAGGGTTCAGGAAAATAAAACATTGGTTGACCACCTAGATCTACGTGGTGTATTGGGGCTGCAGGTGGAATTTTTTAACATTACTTTCTCAGGATAGAAAGTTATACACACAAACAACAATTTAAAACAAAAACTGGGTGAAAACGTAACTTTCTACGTTGCACTACATTGTGGCTCGTACTACCTGTAGCAGATTTCTTTTCACGAGGCATCGGCCTTTTTAATTTGGTTGCCACACAAAACGTTAGGGGTGCTATACCAATTGTATCCAGTTTCCTCTCACAACAGACTTGCCTTCACTGATGTAACTGTTGTGTATAACAAGTATGTATTATCATGCTGTGCAGGCATTTTCTTATAACACGAGTAGAACTAATAAAATTGTGAGTTTTTATCAAACTTGCACACAGTTCTGCCCAGATTCAGAACTAAGTAATGGGTCTTAATAGTTGTTGTTTGTTCCTACGAATTGAGACTTCTTCCGTTGAACATTAGGGGGTTATCCTGTCAATATGCATGTGACACCATGATAATGTATAACAGTTAAATCGTTAGTGTAAAAGAACCTGCCATTGGCTATAGAAGTGCTTTAATAAAAACACACAACCCTCAGCATTTTATGTTTCTTCATATCCCCCTTAAGTAGTATAATATTTGCTGGGTAAATTATAACATCTAAAAATTATTTGTACAATATAAGTACGAGAGCTCGGTCAAGTCTTACTACGTATTTAGCCAAATGTAAAATGACCTGTCATAGGGTGAAGACTCACCAGCACTAACTGAAAACTCACCAGGATCACGCCTCTGATAGCCGCCCAAATCAGCTGAATTCTCTTTTTCTTTCTTTGTTCTGCTGTTTCAGAGTTAGCTAACTCTGAAACAGCANACACTTCCGTGGGGTACAGCCGAATCAGACATGCAACCCGACACTGTTACTCTCACGTGAGTTCTACCTGATAAAAAAATACTAAATCCAGTTCAGTACTGAAGTGTTCAGATTATAAATTTGCAGTTTGCGTGGAAGTCTAGCATGTGGCACTTTATCAAATGCTTTACTGAAGTCTACAAATTTGGGTCAACGTGTTTCTCCTCATCGAAACCATTTTCTAGGATGGATGCAGACGGGGAATGCTGCTTAAATGACTCTGGAGTTATGTTAAATAATTAACAGATTTTCACCATTGACACGAATACCTGTTTCATCTGAGCTAACCTATAAACAGCCTGTAACGAGTTGTAAGCAAAACACCATCTTCATGGCACTTCTTCGGCCTAGATAAAATATCAAATGGAANCAAGTTAACATTATTGTTTAATATGTATGTGAAATTTAGTTGTCAAACAATTCTATGTATTAACGCTGGTTTAGTTTCACTGAGAAAATTTTCTCGCCCAGACGGGCTCGAACCCAGAACCTATGGAACCACCTCCGAGTGGTCTAAGGCACGCTTCCATCGCTAGCATTGGCTGGAGGTNATGGTTAGTGTAAAAGAACCTGCCATTGGCTATAGAAGTGCTTTAATAAAAACACACAACCCTCAGCATTTTATGTTTCTTCATATCCCCCTTAAATAGTATAATATTTGCTGGGTAAGTTATAACATCTAAAATTTATTTGTACAATATAAGTACGAGAGCTCGGTCAAGTCTTACTATGTATTTAGCCAAATGTAAAATGACCCTGTAATAATTTACTTAAGAGTTCACATAAAATTATGTTGTAGTGGTCTACTTGTGAAAAGCTAAGTGTACTGAAATGCACTTGTGCTCAAAAACTGGACAGTGCCAATTGTAACATAGTACTTTGAAAGAATATCAGTCACAAGTACTCACCTCCTGCACGGAGTTATTTAATATTGCCACAAAGAAGTGTATATTTGTACGTGGGTTGCTCATAAAGTAATACCCCACATTTTTTCTTGGAAAATATTTATTCAACACGTATGAAATTTAGTCGCAATATAATGAATGTTTCCTTTACACACACTATTTTTCCAGGTAATCTCCACCAATTTGTATGGCCTTACGCCAGTGTGAAACAAGTGCATGTACGCATGCCTTGCCTGTACCAGCTCTTGTCCTGTTCATGTAGCCATGTCCACAATGCAGGAATCATGCACTCGTCATCTTCAAACCTTGTCCCGTAAAGTGCATCGTTAAGTGACCCATAAAGATGAAAAATCAGAGGGAGCCTTTTTGGCACNAGCAGAACAAAGAAAGAAAAAGTAGAAGTCAGCTGATTTTGGCGGCTATCAGAGGCGTGATCCTGGTGAGTCTTCAGTTAGTGCTGGCGAGTCTTTGCCCTAATTCACCTAAGTGTTCACATAACATTATGTTGTAGTGGTCTACTTGTGAAATGCTAAGTGTAATGATATGCACTGGTGCTAAAAAACTGGACAGTGCCAATTGTAACATAGTACTTTGAAAGAATATCAGTCGCAAGTACTCACCTCCTGTACAATATTGACAGAAAATGATGCCACCTAAATTTGTGACATGGATGTTCCTTTTACGGAGTTATTTAATATTGCCACATAAGAAGTGTATATTTGTACGTGGGTTGCTCATAAAGTAATGCCCTACATTTTTTTCTTGGCAAATATTTATTCAAAACGTATGAAATTTACTCGCAATATAATGAATGTTTCCTTTACATACACTATTTTTCCAGGTAATCTCCACCATTATGTACGGCCTTACGCCAGTGGTGCAAAACAAGTGCAGGAACGCATGCCTTGCCTGTATCAGCTCTTGTCCTGTTCATGTAGCCATGTCCGCGCTGCATGAATCACGCCCTCGTCATCTTCAAACCTTGTCCCATGCAGTGCATCGTTAAGTTACCCAAAAAGATGAAAAATCAGAGAAGACCATTTGTCCAAGAAACAGTACACACCACTTTTTCACAGTTTTGGGTGAAACACAGTCTTGACCATAAACGTTGGAAAATTGCAATAGGTGTGTTGCCTTCTGCAGTTAGGAATCTTATCACACACCACTGTTCTTCCACAGTGGAATTTTTCAATTGAAACGCCATGAATATGTTATTACCATATACTGGACGAAAGCATTACAGACAGTCTTCTTTATATGCTACCCCTATTCATCACATTTGCAAGATGACTCATACATCAACCAACAAAATGCTGCCCTCTATTGTACAGACACAAACCGGGCTGCAACCGTCGGCACCTTTTCATTTGACTGCCCCTCGTACATGGTAAAAAGTTGAACAATCATTGTGTGACAACTAACTGTACGACAGAAGTGGAAGTTAAGTTTGACTTTTCTCGTCTCACCACTAGGCTGCTTTTCGAGCCACTTTAGTAAGAATTTACTCGAACGCGCCTTCCTTCTCAACTGGCAAAGTATGGGTGACATACTGGTCAAGCAATCAGCACTGCCAGTTACAATGTTTACATAAAGTACAAATTACACACAAAGTTCACTTATGACAATTAGATTTAAAGTCTGCAATTGTTGTTACTTAACTTGATGTAGGAAATGTTATTTCAGTAAACATGCAATGTGGCAGTATTTATTGCTAGCTCAATACATACCCTTTTCCACTGAGTCTGAATCCCAACAGCACATGACATGATCTTGATTAAACTATAATGCAGAGAAGTAGGTATTCATATTCAGGGAGGAGTTCTATTATTCCGTAAAAATTTTACATTATGCAGAAACAAGCGTTATATGGTATACAATTTTACAGTTTTACTTTGTCATTTTTTTTTTTCAGATTTTTGGGACATATTGGACTGGATTGTGTAGAATTTGGGATTGTCTTCATAAAAAATTACAAAAGCCAGGAGCTATTTGCATATCAATTTTTATGCAATTTCTTTTTGTGGATGTGATCATCCAAATCCTGAGACCTTGTTTTTGGTCTATAAATGTTCCCTTTGGCCAAAGCACAGACTTTGTATAGGTCTGCCTCTCTGATACACCAAAATGTTTTTATTGTGCAGTAGAGAATCTACTGTTTGTAACGGTTTTTAATAAAAAAATAAAGTTATTTGATAACACAATTTCATGGTTTACTCGACTAAATTTAACAAAATAAGTTGTGAAGAGCGTTTTGATGGTCAAATCATCTTTTTCAGCTTTACCGATTCCAAAATAAACAAACAATGTAGCAGTCAAACTTCCGTCATAGAAGTAAAAACCCATAAAATGAGTGTCCTAATCGTAACTTCGAGCACATAAAAAATAATTCATATTTTTCCTAGCAAAAGTTGTTGTTCAACTTATTTCTTACTGTTTGTTGAGAACCCGTTTGTAAATCCATTAGACAGCTGACGGCTTCGATAAAGGGGAGACCACCCACAGTGCAGAAAACACTCCCTCGCCGCCAATACCTCACCCTTCCACGAAGACGTTGTTTTGTACACGCGCCATGCTGTACTGAACGACAGTGCTGCTTCTACAAGGAATATGCTTGAACTAATAAAAACATTAAGCTCAAAATCACATATAATTTGAAAACTAAAATTCTCAATATTGAACCAATGGATTTGGATTCTGTTTAAAGATATTTGTTCAAATAAAATATCCAATCTAGACCGCTGGATCAATTTTTTGGTGTAAACGCACCGAAAAAATTGATTTTTCTCCAATCAGTTATAGAAATAACAGTAATTAAATTAAGACAAATCGAAGTCAGGGGTCTAAATTTCACATTTTATCTGATTCTACTAAAAAAAACTCCAACAAGATATCTTTAATAACGTCAGAGAAATTTTATTTGTAAATTAAAATGAGGGGGTGATGCAAGCTCTTAATCGTTTAGTGCTTTATCATTTTTCCAATGAAGGCAAGACAAAATTAACGGTAATGCCATCTAATGATAAACCAATATGATGATAGAGGTCACGGAATCATTCCAAAGAATTAATCTACATATTTTCTCTGATTCTGGTGAACGTAAGTAAAAATTAGTGCGTTTTATTGTGTGTGTGTAGTCTATCGCCTTCCTAGTAGTATTAAAGCGCGTCCTTTAATGACACTGATGACATTTTAACAGAAATGAAGCAAGTCTGAAAATGCTGTCAATCATAAGAAATGTTAGCTATATGCAAATTACTCCTTTAAGCCCCAATCACACGAGCACATTTTTTAATACTTTTTTTAGTATCGCTGATAGCAAATTGTTACATCCAAACAGAATATACTGCTTTTTGCATTTCACCAGCGACCGCAAGAGATAGAGCGCACAGGTATGATCCCGGCGCCACACAATTTTGTTTATTTTATTTTAGGTCTTTGTAATCACTTCTACGAGTATGTTCGTAAAATGTGATGTGCAAATAGGTGTATCAGAAGTTCTGAAAACTTATTTGATATTAAACACATTAGGCCCTTCATTGAAAAAGATACTTTTTTTGCAATGGTACCCTTCTTCCAGGAGAATAAGTTCTCTTTTTCTATGAAGTGAAATATGTATTTCCTAGTACTGAAATATTTACTTATACATTTCAACTGACTCAATAGTATTCCACTGAAAGAAATTCATTTTTTTAACAACAGATAAGTTTTCAGAACTTCCGTTACACATTTTACGGACACAGAAGATGTTAAAAAGAATTAAAAATAAATGTAAAAGAATGTTGTTTGGCACCAGGATTGAACCCAGCAACACGTGTCTAGCACATGACTGCACTACAATTACGTTACGCCGATCGCTATTATTTAAAAATAACAATATTGACATTGATATCTTAAATGTTCACAGCGCCGCTTGAGTTCACAAAAATTTAACGACACTGAAGACCAGAAAATCATAGCAACGGAAACTATGACGTCAGATCACCTGCTATTTTAGCCAGTGATCATTGGCTGTTCAAATACCGCGACACGACACGCCACGCCAATGAGGAACCATCTTAAGACTTCTGAATATTTCAATGAGGAACCATCTTAAGACTTCTGAATATTTTGGTGTTAGTCATGTTCTTCTGTTGAATTTGTAGCTCACCACTACCCGTAACTATGGAATATATTCAAGTAACTATCGAATATTTTCACGCCACTATCGAATATTTTCACGCCACTATCCCACTATCAAATATTTTCACGCCAACTCTCGCTACCTATTGAAACACAGCATTGCCCTACAAAAACTACATTACTGGGTGATCTTATTTGAATTTGATGGATTTATAATCACGAAATTTTGAACAACATTCTACTCATTGGTCTTTCCATTGAATGTTTGATCAATCCAAAGACACCTTCTGAAAACTCTTACAGCAATACAGTCAATAAAATTGCACCACTATCTCTTTGAGTAAGAAACAGAACCCTTGCTTTAGGAATGTACAGACAAATATTGTGGTATGTTTACTCGAAATTTTAAAGAGTGGTTTATATTGCATTTACTACATAGAATAATTTAACACAATAAACTTAATATCATTTATCTTACATAAATACACAATTACCTGAATGGTTTACTCTTTTACATACAATTAAGCTTTCTTGTTATAGGTTGTTTCATTTAAGTTCTTCTGATTTAGAAAACTTTATAAAATACACAAATATCAAAGGATATGCAGACGGACAGCGATAACGGATTAAACAGATTTTAGTCCGGTTCGTAGAAACGTTTAATTTTTATAGAAAGATGGTTTCCTGCCATCTCAGGTCCTGATCATGAACTGAGGCACGTGACGAAAGAAACGAGCATCAACTGTCATCTCCGCATATCATTTATATTATCCTTAATGCGTTCACCACCACGCACTGAGAATCGCCGTGAATCTGNTATTGTTTCTCTTATTTTCTTATATACAGGGTGATTCATATTGTTGTTGACAAATTTCAAGGATATGTTCAAGGGACCATTACAAATCGATATTCTGGAGTGACATATTTTTTAATCGAATGTATTATAGATCAAATATTTAAAAAAAAAATTGGGAGAAATCTGGCCACACAGTAAAAATAATATTTTCATTAAATTCTTCACTTTGCGTGTTGTGGCTCAGAGGTAACGTCTTTGCGTTTTTCTCGTAGTTAATGTGTAGGATACACCAGGTTCGAATCTCCAGTACACCACATAACACTATTTTTTTCAATCACTTAGAAAACATCAAAGAACTAGCAGTAGGTCCTATAAATATTCAATTTAAATTTAACTTCAAATTTGAAATAAATTAAGTCAAAACCAATAAAAAAGAAACAATCTGCAAGGTTAAAGCTAAACAAATATTTTGAAAAATAGCTATTTTATCCCTGCATTGAAAAGTAGAAAATAAATAAAAATAAATACATAAAAAAATGTCACTCGATAAATGTTTATTTTGTAATACCAAGAATGTTACAGGTAGACTATATGCGGACGCAGGCAGCTGTTTTATTATTTTATTTACTTTTACTGTACCAAATAAAAAAAATTATTGTTAATACGGTACAAGCCTTGTGAGATTTCACCTAATTGCGACTACACCGCCAATGAATGTACTTGGTATGCAAATCAAACTGGAGCGATAATAAACCACGTGAGCGATGAGAAACCACGTAGTTTCAGTTGTTTGGCATAGAACTTTCGTATTATCTGTGTGCTCATTACTCGTGTGGTTTTTGTTTTTGAGTTGAGTCTAACTGGTGTCTCGGGGCTTTCGTAATCGTAACAGAACACCGGGAAATGCATTTCATCTGCGGTGCGCCCTTTGAACTGCACGCGAAGCTGACCGCCAGTGGCGAGAACAATATCCGAACAGGCGCCACCCAGTATAAACGACGCTCCGAAACAATCGCCGGCGACTCGCGGAATCAAGTTTCTAGCGTAGAGTGCACCATGTAGGTCGTCCATGGCAGATTATAACATTTGCGGTCAGAGAGGTTGTACTTTCGCGTGCGGAAGAACAACCACCTACAAGTACACTTGCCATCACTTATCACGTGGGAATTTCACTTAGCACTGTGTGGCAAATTCTGCATGATAACGAACTGCACCCCTACCACAAAGTGCAAGGATTGTCTTCGAAGTATTTCCCACGATGGGTGCAATTTTGCCAATGGATTTTGCAGTGCTGTCCAAATGAACCCTACTTTTTTAGTAGAGTGTTTGTTGTTTACGGATGAGGCACCATTCACCAAAGAATGCTTCTTCGATTGCCGAAACTACCATGTTTGGGCGGAAAACAATCCCAATGCTACATTCATGCACTACCACCAAGAGAGATTTCCAGGGAACCTATCAGCAGGTTTTGTTGGTGATCACTTAATCGGACCTTACCTCCTGCCACCACTCTTGAAATGGCGGATTTCTATAATCGTTGGGAATAAACTGTTCTCGAGCTATTAGAAGACGTGCAACTTATCATACATCAACAAATGTGGATGCAACAGGATGGAGCGCCTGTACACTTTACTCTCGATGTGCTGGAATTTCTGAATCTCACATATCCCGGGCGTTGGTTGGGAAGAGAAGGTCCAGTTGAGTGACCGGCCCGCTGCCCTGACTTGACACCTCTTGACTACTTCTTTTGGGGTCATATCAAATGCCTCGTAAACGAGACATCCGTGGATGACCCAGAAACACTTTTAGCGAGAATACCTGACTGGATGATGTCTGGAGCATTTGAAAGAGTGGGCCAGAGTTTCGTTCGAAGATGCAATGTCTGCACTAAATGTGGTGGTCGTCAATTCGAACATCTTTTGTAATAGTAAGTACATGTAATCATTGTTTACTTGATGAATTTTGTGTAAATTAAAATTATTTCATTGGTACACTCCTGCTCAAAAGTATATCATATTTTGATTTTTTAGAGATATATTGTTAAGATGTTGGGATTCTATGTTCACAAAACTCATTTAGAGTAATTTTCCTTGATATTTCCTCCAACTTCCTCACTCTTATGCTGTGCACTCTGCATCATGAATTTTCCTATCTCATTATAGTTCCCTTAAATACGGGAACTCCTTGGGCTCGGGTTCACTTCTAGTGTTAACTTCTTGGTGCAAGGACACCACAATTTACGAAATATGCCACTCACTATAGTCATTCATGTCAAACATGTTTAAGGTATGTATTAGCACACAAATTTAACTGTAAAAAAATTTGATTTTGTTAAATTTAATAAAACTCTTTGCAAATAATCATTCATTTGCTTAAACTTCTGTCCATAGATACCTGAATATCACTCTAAAACGATTGCATTAGATCACCATCATTCTAATCCAATATATGTCTAAAAATAAAAATATGATATACTTTTGAGCAGCAGTGTATGTTGTCCACAATTAAAAGGCTTGAACTGACTCAGGATTTCTAAGTAGAGTTGCGTTAATTTGTTCCGTTTTTAAATGTTAAGCTAAATTAAACTTAATTAACACTCATGTTTGCTTTAAATTCCTACTTCCTTCATCAGTGAACTCCTGATTTTATACGTGATTTAAAATGTTTTTCTTGTTATTTGGTGTACTGGAAATTCGAACCCGATATGAGTCGTAGTTAATGTGGAAGATATACCGGGTTCGAATTTCCAGTACACCAAATAACAAGAAAAACATTTTAAATCATGTAAANAATCAGGCTTCAAAAGATTTAAATTTAACATTTAAATAAGAAATAAATTAAGTCAACGCAACTCGACGTTTAAAGATAAAAAAATAAACAAACTACAGCTTTAAAGATAAAAAAATATACAAGAAATATGTTTTTAAAAATAGTTATTTTATCGTTGCAATGAACAGTAAAAAGTAAACCAAATGGATTAAATAAAAAAGTTTCCGTCGATAAATGTTTATTTTATAGCAGCAGAAATGTGTTACTAGTAGACCGTATGGGATTAGGGCAGCTTATTAAATGCTTACATTCTAGGGCATGAAAAGTAAGAGCCATAAACAAGAACCTGTAAGATCCACTATCACTTGGAAGGGTAGCCAAAATAGTGAGAGCGAGTTCAAATCCCAGATATGAAACGCGGACCTGTTAGAGCTGTATTAGGTTTAGATATGCATCGTGGACCTTTTAGAGCTGTATTAGGCTTAGTCGATTAATCACGGACCACTTAAAACTTATTTGATGAAGCCATTTTCCACAAAAAAAAAACTTTCAAGAGATGAGCGCATATTCAACTATAGACTGTCGTACAAGGAGATGTGTTGAATGTGAGTAGGGGATGTTTTGGAGGTTCAGACTCCACTCGATCCCGGAAGTTCACTGATGAAGGAAGGAGGAATTCAAAACAAACATGAGTGTTAATTAAAGTTGATTTAGCTTAACATTTAAAACTGGAAAAAACCAACGCAACTATACTTAGAAATCCTGAGTCAGTTCAAGCCTTTTAATTGCGGACAACATACCAATGAAATAATTTTAATTCACACAACATACCAATGAAATAATTTTAATTCACACAAAATTCCTCAAGTAAACAATGATTACACGTACTTACTATTACAAAGGATGTTCGAATTGGTGACTACCACATTTAGTGCAGGCATTGCACCTTCGAACGAAACTCTGGCCCACTCTTTCAAATGCTCCAGACATCACCCGGTCTATGTCAAATGCTGCAGCTAGTATTCTGGCTAAAAGTGTTTATGGGTCGTCCACGGATGTCTCGTAAACGAGGCTTTTGATATGACCCCAAAAGAAGTAGGCAAGAGGCGTCAAGTCAGGGCAGCGGGCCGGCCATTCAACTGGACCTTCTCTTCCCAACCAACGCCCGCGATATGTGAGATTCAGAAATTCCAGCACATCGAGAGTAAAGTGTGCAGGTGCTCCATTCTGTTGCAACCACATTTGTTGATTCAAGATAAGTTGCACGTCTTCTAATAGCTCGGGAACAGTTTATTCCCAACGATTATACAATCCGCCATTTCAAGAGTGGTGTCAGGAGGTAAGGTCCGATTAAGTGATCACCAACAAAACCTGCCAATAGGTTCCCTGCAAATCTCTCTTGGTGGTAGTGTATGAATGTAGCATTGGGATTGTTTTCCGCCCAAACATGGCAGTTATGGCAATCGAAGAAGCATTCTTTGGTGAATTTATGCAGAACAGTGTCGGTAGGACAATGCCCACCCTGGATGTAGTAGCACAACTTCCAATTATAAAAAAAGGGAAGAAAGGTTTGCAGAACAGTGTCCGTTAGGACAATGCCCGTCCCATATGTAGTAGCATGATTTCCTGAGGTGATGTTCAGGCAGGAGGATATCATGAGGTCCATCTCTTTTGTAACGAGAATGAGGTGAACAATATTCGAACAGTTTCCAATCTGCATCTAGTAGCACAGTGTCTGTTATGGCAGGNTTCAAGATGATAGTAGGAAAATGTCCGCATTACCAATGCTTAGGAACGTAAATTAGGTGGGTTACATTTGTCGCTGGCAATAGAGAATTCAGGCTAAAAATCTAAATACTGTCTTATACATATATTTACTTAATTTTAGTACTAATAAACCCAAGTACGTTAAATAAGTGTTGAGCAAGACGAATAAGGAAAGTAAGTTTAAATATATGTTTTCAACCACAAAGATATTGGCCACAAAGAAACGAACAAATACGCGTCCATTTTCGACGCTATATGAGTACTCTCATGATAGCACAGTAAAAAAACAGAAATTTAAAATGTCATGAAAGTACACGGAGAAAAACGGCTAGTTGCACCAACCAGCTTGCAGAGTTGATTTTGGTTTTACCCAGTAGCTCGTTGAGACAACCATCTCAGTGGGGTAGTCAAATGTGCAGTCAGTTCCAGTAACGTACCAAATGGTCACACTGTCCAATCACGTGGTTGTCTCAACCAGCTACTGGGTAAAACCAAAATCAACCCTGCAAGCTGGTTGGTGCAACTAGCCGTTTTTCTCCGTGTAGCTCCAAAGTTCAAATGTCACATATTTCTAGACCCGCAAAGTTTTCCATAGGCAGACTTAAGCTAGTTCCTCAATGACGAGGTACTGGCGTTATCGGCGGCGCGGTGCAAACGACATCGCGTGTTTTTTAGCGGAAACAAATTGGAAATGATGTCGCAAAATACTTCATCACGTACTATGTGTTGACGTCATATGCAACGCCATGAGACTTTCAAGTGCTTTGTGAGGAATTGTCTTTCGCTTTCGAAAGGCACAGTTTAGTTGACACTCTCTTTGCTTGCCTCTTGTTTGTATTTATTTATTCCTTTCCGATTTATTATTCTAATGTCTCCAACAGCAACAAGAAATGGCGCCTTTGAGATTGCAAGGGAAATGAATTTCGATTGTCTATTATTTAAAAACTAGCTGGGTCGTCCGTTGAAAAATCAACGCGCGGTTACAAAGGAAATCCGGTATCATCAAAAGGAAATATACACAACGACCTCTGGCTTCGGGAAAGAGGAGATTTACTGTACTGTGGGCAATTAAATTCCAAAACACAGGAGGTCTGTGATACAAAATTGCCAAAGTAGAGCGCAAGTTTGAATTTTTAAAGTCTCCAGGACGTTGTTGTATTTGTTCACTTGCATTAATATTTAATTCTGTTGTCATGGGATCTTCCTCCCACTCATGTAAATGATAAAGTTTCATTGGATGGTTAAAAAGTTACCCCAAATAAACCTTCTACTGTTCCCCTAGGACCTTTCGTTAGCACCAAAAAAGAGTACATAACTATATTTTGACCCACCCTTTTGGGGGGTTCCGATGAGAATTTCGGGTCAGAAAGAATTCGTGCACCCTTTGAGGTTGGAAGCTACCTGCCTTCCAAATTACAGCTTCGTACGTCTTTTGGTTCCCGAGATTTTTTCGTCTGGACATCGGACAGAGGATACGGCTATTATTATAGTTTGATGATGATGATAACAATGTATCTTAAATGTTCACCACACCGCGTGAGTTCACGAAAATTTAACGACACTGAAGACCAGAAAATCGGATCAACGGAAACTATGACGTCAGATCACCTGATATTTTAGCCAGTCGTGTTACCATACCATACTGTAGGAGCATGCTGTACGGCCCGAAACAATCGATCTTCTAATTGATCGCAACGTGTTATTATTGATGAAGTCACATCTAACTCGATCCAGGTCACNTCAGGAGTCCCACAAGGTAGTGTATTAGGTCCGTTGTTATTAATCATCTACCTGTGAATATCCAGTCCTCTATTCGATTATTTGGAGACAATACCGTCATATATAGGGAAATAAATAGTGTAGAACTACTAGAATCTCTAAACTCTGTTGAGGAATAGTGTAATTTATGGCAGTTAAAACTAAATGCTCGGATATGCGTATTACCAAGCGTCGGCAGAAAATTCAGACCAACTATAACCTCGGTGGTACAAAATTAGGCATAGTTAATGAATACAAGTATTTAGAAGTATTACTGTGCGAGGACCTGTCATGGAATTCACACGTTAACTATATTGTAGGAAAGGCGTTACGAAATTTACGATTTATTCAAAGGACGTTAACGAAAAGCTCTTTAAAAGTTAAGCAAATCGCATACAATGCATTAGTATTACCAATTGTAGTTGTGTTTGGGACTCTCACCAAGTACGTTTAATAAACTCCATTGAAGGGGTACAGCGAAGGGCAGCAAGGTTTGTGTTGGGTCGTTACGATAGATTAGATAGCGTATCTGAAATG
>KZ870249.1:41003-54163 GCA_003456935.1 Machilis hrabei | reverse complement strand
ATGAGCAAATTTTGTCGCTCCCCTGCCACACGCAAGCGGCGGAGAGACTGATTAAAATAGTCACTGAAGCTGCAGAAGCTGTTTGCGGGCCCGAGAGAAGAGACGACTTTGTGAAAGCTAAGTTGGCATCGCGTGGGGAAATGCCAAAATTTAACACTAAGCAAGACTACAGCTTGATGCGTATGAGGCCTTAAGCACACAAGGAATGAAGTGCTACATTTATCCATAGAGTGGAAGGGCGGGCGTAACTCGACTTGCAGCCATATCCTCGTGGTGAGTTCTGGGTAGTTTTGATAATAATTTTTCGAAACTAGCTAAGAGCTGCAACTTGAAGGGACAACGGTGGAAAAGTGGTTTAAGAACAATATCGTATTTTTTGTATTCATATGTGTGTTTAGACCTCATTTTTGACCACCATTCTCCCTTCTTGGGCGAAACTTTTACGTAAAATACTACGTTAGGACAGGCAGACAATGCTTATGTGACAAAAAGCCCCTTTTACGTCGAAAAAATTGCCCTAATATAGATCAAAACAGCCAATTTTATCCAATCTGTTATGCGGGTTGCCTAACCAATTCCCTAAAAACCTTCAACCCCGGTGCGGCAGAGGAAGATGTTGACCGAAAAATCCGAAAATTTTTGTCTGAAGTACTTATACCCAAATGCAACTTTTCCTCAACCCGGCCAATCGAAATTTGAAAAAAAGTGTTTTTCGATGCACCCTAATATACCAGTGTCACTTCTTTTACAGCTTTCTGGTTTATGTTTAGTATAAGCTAGTTTCAAATTCACATTAATTACAAATATATTCATACTCAATTTATATAAAAGCATTCAATATGCAAGTTCCTTCCCTCCCTAGGAACTTCTGCTACCTACGCCACATATACATATCTTTCTGTCAACTTGCAGCACAAGATGTACTGTATGTTCATATGACTTTTTAAAAAAGACATCAAATACATAAAATATGAAGTACTTACAAACTGATGCAAAAATTCAGTCCCCAGTTTTCTATGTGCAGAGTGAAATTCTTCTAATTCCTTTAAGGCGCTGCGTTCTTTGTAGAAGTCACCAACTGTTTCTGCTACGATTAGATGCGACTCAGCACATACGTTTAACTGCTCCACAAACGTCTGGACATCAGCGAGGAACAATCGCATAAGCTTTTCAAGATTTTTAAAATTCTTGTCAATTTCATCAAAAAGTTCGTCTTTAGTCTGCAGTTAAAAAAACAAAAAACAATCATTATCCTGTTGTTCAACATTCTTATCAAAGCTCTTTCTTATTACTTTAAAAAGACTGAGACCTATCCTACTAGATTGTGTTTGTGCGACTGTTACGGGAATTTCCTAACAGCCTTTTCAATCATCAATACTAACTAAACTATACACACAATTCAAAATATACAAGAATTTGACAAAAATATCTACACAATATCCTGTAAACAAGATATGTAGCTGAAAGAAAAGATGTAAGAACTGAAAAGCTGCACCAAGACTTAGTCTACAGGTCATCCATATCACACAGATATTTGTTATTAATCATTACATTTTGTTTTCTTACCTTCAAAAACAGCACACCTCTCTGGCTTACTCTCAGTCGCCAGGATGAGGCAAGTTAACACACTCATATGCTTATAGGATTCACTTGCCCTGCATGATGCGCCCGTAAGAAATTCACACACCTGCATGCCATGTATGATATGAACAAGCTTCAACAAACTGCATACCTAGTTCACCAAACCAACACTAGATGACAAATGAATTGCTCCGTGCAGAAGGTCTTCAGTCGTGGACTGAAGTCCTTTCTGCTCTGAATCTGGATACAGTTTAAATTTGTTCGAACGGGAAATTTGTTTCTGTTTCAAGCCTTTCAGTAACAATGTGTTATTATTTAAGTTGGTATACCTGTATGACATTTGTTTGGAAGGAAACAGATGTTAGTACCGTATTACTTATGTGAATTGAGGTTAGCAAGAAATGGCAGTGTTAGAGTTGTTATTTTTTTTTACAATTCTGTTGACTGTTTTACAAAATGGAACACGATATTAATGATTTGCCACCATTGGTAGAAGAAGACCTAACACAAAGTAAAAAAAAGTGAAGAGAAATCCTTCAAAATGGAAAAGAAACAAATCAAAGTCAGCTGTGAGGAGAGGAGTAGCATGATTTCAAGGGACGACTTGTACCTGCTAAAACAACAGGAATGCTATTTATCTCATGAGTTTGGAGAAAACTACGGGGAAATTATTAATTGTCCAATTTTGGAAGTTGTAGATGTAAAACGTTAGTTATTAAAATAAGATATGAACAATATGGCTATGCTATACCATAACTCGTTCATAACCTTAACATATAAACACAGGATAAATTAAAATAGTTTGTCTTAGAAAAAAAATAAAAGTCATCATGATGGAGTGAAAAAAAATCATTCCATGCATAAAGGACTTCAGCCCATACTGAAAAATATATTTTGAGACATTAAAAACCAGTTTTTCAAAACTTCAATTATGCAGTGGATATAATAACAATACAAACAATAAAACTTTTTTTTTTAATTGTAGTATGTGCAGAAATGAATAGACAGTTTTCTTTAATTTTCTCAAAACATGGTCTTCTGGACTGAAGCCTTTTCTGCATGGAGCAATTTAAATGTTTGTTGTTCTTGGCAATCAGTATGTAGTATTAGCACGTCATGCTTCAGAAATGTTTTTGTAAGCAACAAAAAGAATGATAAACAAACCAGGATGTCAAGCTACTGCAATCAACAAGTGTTGGTCCAGCTTAAAAATGCCTCAAATTACCTAATATGTGACAAATCAGAAAATGAAATGATATGTTTAAATTCAGTGATGAATAAGACAAAGAGGAGCTTACTGGATCTTGGTAAAGAGGTTAAAATTGAAAGGAGAATACACAGCTCTCCAGATAATAATGAGCTTGTGAACACACTACAAGAAATTCAAATAGAAATAATATTTTTAAATACTTATAATCCCCACAACTGAAACTTTCTCATGACAGTCCCATTTGTAAACAAATCCTCACTCAAATTCTAAAAAGGTTTGAATGTTTACATCACAAACAATTTGCATTGTGGTAAGAGACAGCACTAATATGACTTTAATGTCATTACACAGTGGAAACACTGTCACTGATTTATTGCACAATGCACAAAGACCTTGTGAAAGAGGTTTTTTTTCACAACACATCACTTCACAACGATTCAATGTGAGAACCACATGTGACAAGGCAAATGTCCACACAGTAATCAAAATCTTGCCATAACCTGTCCAGCATATCCTGTGTGACCATAGTAGTAGCTTCTTCAATTCTCTGATTTAGTTCCTGGATATCACGTGGCAAAGGTGGTACGTAAACATGATCCTTCATGTAGCCCCACAAGAAGAAATCACATGGAGTTAAGTACGGTGATCTTGGCGGCCATTTCAAGAAACATTCGTCCCTTTCTCCAGCATGTCCAATTCCACACTTGTTAAGTGTTCAAGTAGGCCCAAATGTAATTATGGAAGTGTGGAGGGGTAAATAAAGTCATTTATATCTTCCTGAACTTGAAGCATCAACCTTTGCTGCAGCACATGGAGGCAGCAATGCCCAGTTCCAGTGCCCTTGTCCATACGATTTTCAGCGTGACAAGATGCAGAAAACATTCACCTTTGTCAAATCATGCTCTAACTCAATTATCTCTTCAGGTTTCTGGATGCCCCGGATTCAACAGTTGTGTCATTTGACCTTCCCATTGGTGTAAAAATGTGGCCTCATTGTTAAACACTATGCGATTAGGAGTCATATTCTTCTGTCAGTCCTTGCAGTTCACTACAAACCCGGAAACACTTCTCTCTGTGGTCTTCCTTTAATATATGCAGTAACTACAATTTATACAGCTTCACAGACTTTTTTTACGAAGAACCTTCCACTCTGGCGTAGCTGGTATTTGCAGCTCACGTGATGCTTTCCTCACTGATTTATTGTGGCACACTCGTTCAACATGAACAACAGAGAACACTAGGTCGGCCACTCTTTCCCGAACACACGCAACTCGTGTTTACAAACTGATTATGTCTCTCATAAATAGCCTTCCTGGTTGGTGGCTCTTTACCGTAAGCACTTTAAAATTTCCTTTGAACGTGTGTTGCATACTTGTTCTTATCAAACAGTAGCACAACAAATGCCTTCTCAGGACCAGAAGCCACTAACTTTCAACAAGGCATGTGGTAGAGGTATGACAGGCAACGCCAACTAGCGGTGAATGATGGAACTACACACCTCGGTAGTAACAACTGGGGAACTTCATGTTTTCTCTTTCACATGGTATAAATAAGTAAATGGTATCTCTCTTACTCCATGTACAATTAATAATTTAAAGTGTTCCCACCATTTATAAACACGATGTAAGTACAAAAGCTCACATCTCTCTTAAATTTACACTGAAATAAAAAAAAATAATAACACAGTAAGTGAATATTATTCTTTACCGAGCTCGACATCCCAAATGTAGAACGGATTTTCATGCCTAATCGAGCAGACTTCTTTTCCATAGAATGTAATGTCAGTCTGGACAAAGTATTTGTACTGCTTTCATCCCGATACTTGGCAACTGCAAGACAGCATGATGTTAAAACACTCTTCTGTATATTTATGGAAATGGAACATTCAACTTGGAAAAAGTTAATACATACCTATATCCTTTTTACGTTTTGATTCGTTGATAGTTGATACTACACAAGTCATGGTGCTTACTGCTTTCACCAAATACTGTTTATCTGCATGATCATCTTCAGTACACTTTAAAGAAACAAGCTATTTTAGTATATGCAAGGATGCCAACACATATATTTTCCTGTAAATGGAATTACAGTACATTGTATTACTTTAACCTTCCCTATTCACAACTCTGTTGAACACCACTTGATTCACAACTAAACTTTTTGTAAGTTAAAATTTTCTGTGAAATTTCAAATAAATACAAGCACTCACTATTCATACACACCTGGACCAACCACACACACTTCATGAATTTATACAGTGTTTACAGATGTCTGGTATCACTAAGAATTTAGCAAGATAGTAAAAAAACATACAGTAGTTAAAAGTGCACCTTACAAAGTATCGACTGATGTATCCTTTTCATGGAAAGCATGTGTACATATGTGAAATGCCACAATGGGAAATGACGAAAAGAATGCATCTTGGTGATGCTTTAGGGAGATAACTGAATAAAAAATGTAAAGACACTCTGATATGGATAATCTTAATTTAAAAACTGAAATGTTAGTTGGTAACAAATATGTACGAAGCTGGTCCAGAAAGTAAAGAACGTTTTGGCATAACTTAACAAAAACAAAAGATATCAACACAAAACTTAATATACAAAGTCACAGTACCTTACTCTATTTTTCAACATAGTCGCCATAGCTGTCAAGGCACTTATTGTAACGCGAGACCAATTTTTCAATGCCGATGTCATACTCTTCTACCGCCAAAGATTTGAGCCAGGATGTCACTTCTTGTTTGAGATCTTCATCGTTTGCGAACTGTTTTCCACCCAAACCTTCCTTTAGTTTCGGGAATAAGTGAAAATCACTCTGTGCCAAGTCAGGGCTGTAAGGAGGATGTCCAAAAATTTCCCACTTAAGACGTTGAAGTTCTCGCTGGCTCAAATCTTTGGCGGTAGAAGAGTATGACATCGGCATTGAAAAATTGGTCTCACGTTACAATAAGTGCCTTGACAGCTATGGCGACTACATTGAAAAATAGAGTAAGGTACTGTGACTTTGTATATTAAGTTTTGTGTTGATATCTTTCGCTTTTGTTAAGTTATGGACCACCCTCGTATGTTATAGTGACACAGATTGGTCCCTAACATCACCTGGTAGAATCAAGTCACTAACAGACTTTTGTTTTTTAAGTGGAAAACACATACATTTGAACAATAATGGTATAGCCATTACAATGGTGTTTGGTAAGCAAGAAATTATAAAGAAGTGGGCAAGATGTACTCGATGTTGGTGTTTACATATTTTCCACAGCCATTTTTCCAGGCAGTATGTCTCATACCAACAAACTTTTTAAGCCTAAAATTAAAATTATTTTCACTATTTATGACATTATAGAAATACTGACACTTTTTCCAAATTCAGTATCACAAAAAATTCACAACTAACCCAAGCTAAATATTATTTGGCAAATTGTATGTACTGCTGATACTAAGGCAATGCTATTATAATCCTGAAGGAATAGCATTCTAAAAATTGGACATTCTCTTAATCAGGGTCATGGATGCCCCTGTGAGCTCAAAACTTTTTTTTTTCTCAACTAATGAGCCGCAATTTACGTAATGTCCCCAATGCAGAAAAGATAAAACAAAACAGACAAAATAATCATACATTGTGTATTGGTAGTACTTTTTTTTATTACATGGCATTGACAGAAAATGAAGGGGTTCAAGTACTATTGCAAATTCTACAAAAAGATATTCTGAAAAATGTCTTAAGATAAAAGCTGAACAGTTGAAAACTTAGTAAGGGGATGGCATACAGTTTGGTAAAATTTGGTTGAATGGTTTAGGCCACGATATTGGGTCACAGACTGATGAATGGATCATGATCTCTACATAAGAATTCTTCTTTTCTATAATTTGTATAAATGAAAGCCTAAAATATACATTCCTCAATTTACACTAGTAGTGGAACCATTATATAATACAACGGTTATGAAATTACATTCACTGTGAGACCGCAAATATAACAATCTTCTCATTTACTGGCAAGAAAGAATGACATGCTCATTATTTTTGTACATCATTCTTTACTTCTGACTAAGGCTCCCAGGTACTGATGTCATAGACTTCTGGTCTGCTATGTCTTTCATAATATCAGTGACATCATTACCCACTCACAAATTTTTTGAGCACACACCAGTAAAAATACACGTAGTTATGGAGAACCCTATACCAGTCACACATACCTTACTTAAGTTAAACTTCATCTAGTTCTGAAACAATAATATTACACTGATTGCCACATATATATTTTACTATACACTGCTGTCTCTCACATAACCGTAAGTACATAAATGCAACACACCACCCTTGTATTATAGGTTGCTTATGGCACATAAATGCTAATGGCCTGGGGCAATTACAGCGTGTACTTGGCTTGTTAAAAAAGTATGCTAAAAAATAAAAAATTAGATAATGAATAAAAGCATACTGAAGATTGTATCTGCAAGGAAAATTTTAAAAAGTCTTCTTTTCAGGAAATTAGCATTACTATATGTTTATTTATCAGAATAAAAACAAGAATAAGATACATGATTTTTAAATTTTTAGTACAATATACTAAAAACTACAAATAACTCTAAAAATAATCGAAAATTTCACGAACTAAAAACCCATCAGAAAAGTATAGCCATGTCAAGAGTATCAGAAACTTATTTTTTCACCTTGTCCTAGAAAAAACAGTTTATTTTTTATCATGGTAGTAGTCAATTTATTAATAATCACAAACAATGCCTACATTCTTATAAACAAATGATGATGACAAAAAAAGGCTAAAAGTGGGATGTAATGACAAAGTGAGATAGTTTAGAAAATGTACTTACCTTGTTTAACTCATTCAGTATGAGTGGATACTTAGCAATGCGCTGAACTGGTTTAATCAAAATCGAGCTCATATCAAAACAAGGAATCTGATGCCTAAGTGTTTCAACTCCTTTCAGTAAAATACGATTCGTGGCCTCGTCACTTGTATACTGAAATACAAGGAAATAAAAACAGTAAACCAACATTTCTTAGACTTGCTAAAAGCTTTCCCAAAACAAACAAAGTACTTTATAACAACAATACGAATGTGTGGAACATAATCTGATTAACTATTTAGTAATCATCTAAATAACAACACACAAAAAAGTTATAAAAAAGGAAGATGTTTCTGAAAGCCAAATAAACAAAATACTTCCCTAAACTCCTAGATTTGGAATCAGTTTTATAAAGTGATTTACAAGGACTAGACATAACAATGCAATAATAAACTACGCTGTTATAACATAAACTTCAACCTATGTTTTTAAATTAATTTATCCGATGATCATACACTTTTATTACATGCTCCTGTCAGCAAGGCCCACACTTCTTATTGAAAACTTTATAAAAAAATTAGCTAATCTCAATATGTTCACTAAACTGCCAAACTTGTACCTTCTTTCCTTTCAAGTTTGAAACAATAGAATTCTGTACCTCATTTAGTCAGAAATTTCATTACTACTTACATATGACACACACTACTCTTCCATTCTGTAGTTTTCATCATACACAAATGAAGCTTACACCTTACCTTCATGTTTTTTACTACTAATGCCTTATATGTAGGTCATGATCAGTCCTTATTTTAACTGCAACCTTTTGTCCTTTGTAACTGTTTTATATGTTTCATAAATGAAATACTCTAAATTTCTTGCACTGCACTTAGTGTATCAACTAATCATTGTAGTTCCCACCTTATNTAGACATCATGAATTATAACTCTTTCAAACATTTTTAACATACCTTAACTCTATGTTACATTTCATGACCAATACATAACAGTAGTAATGTTTGTTAAACTGGACATACTATTATTCACACAGTTGTCCAGGTTGTGTACTTAATGGGACACACATGCTTAACCTCATACATTAATTGAAAAACTTCCCTTNCTCTTACATTCTTTAAATTATCTTCCTTCTTTGCCCATCTGTACTCACTGTTGTTAAAAATACAAACTCAGACAAATTTACTATATCCTCTGCATGCAAAATTGGCAAACTTTAAGACACATTACCATGAATAAGTAAAATTAATTAAATACTAGACATAATACACAAGCTTCAGAGATGGGCAGATAAGGAATAACAGATAATCATAATCACCTTACACAATTATCTAGATAATATTTTATTTGGCTTTATCTGTTATGGGTTATCTTTATCAATATCAGTTTTTGGTCATCTGTTATCTAGATAATAAAAAATGTGATAGATAAAAGATACTTATAATCAGAGTTATCAATGTTAAGACTGGAGAACAGAAAGAAAATAGAAAAAAATTTTTTTTACAGAAACAGTTCAAGAATTCTAACTTAAGTTAGACAATAAAGGGCTGGAAACACGTTGATTGAACTACACCGTATTGTACTCGTTCGGTTGTACTTTCTTCCAAAACTGGCGAATTTATCACTGCACCTTCTTTGGTTGCTCATTCCGTATTTAATCCTCAAAGAGCTAACAAAAATCTGAATATTTTTAAGAAGATGTTTTATATTCTAGTGGATATTACATCAAATAGTGGGACGACAACATGTAAAAAATGTTCAAAACATTAAAGGTGAACCAAAAACTCAATGGGAAATTTCCATTCACACAGTTTTTAAAGATAAAAGTTGTTTCTAAGTTACATTATTTGTGGGCTTTTTGGTCCTACATATCTGACATCTTAGGTATAACGTAGAAGACTCCATCTGCATCACAACAACATTTCAGGGTGATAAATATTGACACTCACTCAACAGATGTTTGTAATTTCACGTATGTGTGTGAATGAAATACAGAAATGAATACAGTAACAACAGTAAGGTTCAGAATAAGAAACAATAAAAAAAATGTTAGTCTTGTAATCAACTGATCATGGGTTTGATCCTGACATTATATTAAAATTGTTTAGCTCATGTGAAGATGTTATTTGGTTCCTTGTGATCACTTCTATGTCCATAACAATAAGCCGTACAGATATGTGTAACACAAGTTTGAAAACGTTGCCATTGTTAAATGATTGTACACTGAAAATACTTATTTATTGCAGTCAACTGAAATGAATAAGTGTTGTATTGTGAGAACTATGGTACATACATTTGCATCATACACTTGCATAGTTTTACACTTGCAATCAATACAAGAGCACACTTGTCAAACGTTACTCACTGCCCAGCGTCATCACAGCCTAGATAATTATTTGCAAACTAAATTGTTAATGGAATCAAGTCAGATGGAACATGTCCTTCAATAAACGCGGACATTTATTTTCCTCAACAAATGTAATATTTCTTCATCAAAACACCAGAGGACTTTTCCAAACTATACTTGAAACACCAGATAGGAAATAAATTTGTTTAAATATTTTCTGATGCACACATATATTGCCTAGTATTGAGATACTTTACTTATACATTTCAACTAACAGTATTGAGGTACTTTACTTTTACAGTTCAATTAAGTATTCACAACAAACCAAACTAGCATCTGTACATAAATAAAAATAAGAAATGGACTGTTGACAGGATCAAACCCGAGCCCACTTAGTTACAAGACAAGGCCTCTACCAATTTTTGTTTTACTGTTTCGTATTCTGAGTCTTGCTATTTTTTCCATTCTTATTTCTCTTTCATTGACCCACATATTTGAAATCACAAACATCCATGCCTTATAAAGATGTTTAAGCCACAAGTTCCTGGTCCACAGTGCGATGTGTGCTAGCAACTAGACCAATTAGGCCTGCTACTTGGCAATGTCAACCTGTTATTTAAGTGGGAAATGGACCGTAAGTCGTAACGCATATAACTTAACCTCCAATTTTTTTGCCATTTATGAATGTGGTATCATATTACTTTAGCAGTAAATGTTTGTAATTATAGTAAAGTGCATAACTAATCTCATGTTAAGTTCTGCATATAGCAGGCAGCTTTGAAAGGTTTGTAGCAATGAACCAAAAAGCAGAAAATGACTTCAGAACACTCCTAAGGTGTCAGGTATGTGGAGCCATAAACCCAAATAATCAATGCTGTGCACAAAATTGCCTTGATGTATAATTAAGGTAGTCTTAATTTTTTAAAATAAAGAGGATGTTCGCTTCCTGTTTGATTTTATAAACACCATTAAAATTAATATACTTTGTAATTATCTGTTCTCTAGATAATTTGTATTGGATAAAATTATCTATTACATGTTCATCTACATCTTAACCCGCAATCAACTTCAAGTCTGTGGTAGGGAGTGCAGTGCACCAACTCGTATATAATTCCATTCCCGAATTGGCCGAGGAAAAAAAAGACCAAAGATAACCGTCTGTTCACAGTTTAATGACAAGTAACCATCAATTATTGTTCAAACCTTTTCATCCTATTGTTGCAGTAATTATCAGCCAATGAAACCCAGTTTAATTGTTCCAACATTTCAGTTACTGTATCTAATCTATAGTAGCATCCCAACACACACCTTGCTACCCTACGCTGTACCCTTTCAATAACGTTTATTAACCTACTAGGTGAGGGTCCCAATACTAATGCATTGCATGCAATTTGCTTAACTTTTTAAAAACTTAGCTTTCATGTTCTTTGAACAAACCTCAGATTTTGTAATGCCTTTCCTACAAATAGTTAACATGATAATTCCATGTCAAATCCTCACACAATAATACTCCTTAATACTTGTATTCATTAACTACACCTAGTGTTGCACCACAGAGCTCATAGTTGATCTGAATTTACCAACGCTTGTGATATGCATACCCGAGCATTTGTTAGGATTTAGTTATAACTGCCACAAATTACACCATTCCTGAACAGAGTTAAGACTCTTGTAATTCTTCACCATCTTCTGTACTATTTATGTCCCTGTATATTACGGTATCGTCTGCAAATAAACAAATAGAGGACCTGATGTTCACAGGTAGATCTTTAATGTAAAGAAAAAAATAACGAACCAAAAACACTGCCTTGGGGGATTCCTGGCGTGACCTGGACAGAGTTTGATGCGGCTCCATTAATAATTACACGCTGTGATCGATTATAAAGGAAAGCCTTTAACCAGTTAAGCATTGAACGATCTATTTTATAGGGTTCTAGCTTGTGTAACAGCCGTAAGTGAGGTACAGTGTCGAAAGCTTTACTGAAATCCAAGAATACGACATCTACTTGTTTTCCGCTGTCTACAATATTGGATAGTTCTTCCACAACTAAACGTAACTGAGTTTCACAAGATAAACCCTTAATGAATCCATGTTGTTCCCTAAATAGTAACCTTGAGCAGCTAAATGTTTTATTATATTGTTGCCAATAATGTGCTCTAGCAGCTTACAGAAAACTGAGGCGAGAGAAATAGGTCTGTAATTCGTAGGATCCTCTTTCTCTCCTTCCTTGTGAATGGGAACAACGTATGCATTCCGCCAGTCGTTGGACATTTTTCCAAGGAATAAACTCTTCTGGTATAGAGATGTAACAAATGGTCCTAGATCTTCAACTAAAAGAGATAAGGCGTGGGCTGGAATACCAACAGGCCCGAGGGCATTTTTGGTTCAACAGACTTTAAAATCTTAACTCTCCCTTCATTGGTTATCTGCAGCCTTCTTTAAAAATATATATTATCTACATAATTTAATCTTGGTTAACTATTATCTAGATAATTTTCTAATTATATTTTCCCATTTCTGGCAAGCATCTTACAAATCAAAATGTGCACCTCTTTCATGAGTTTATTATTGATACCACTAACCAAATTTAGTAGGGCTAAAGCACTATCGTGGTTGGAGCAGTAAATTAAATAGACTGTAAGCATTTCATCAGCAACTGAAAGAAAACTCGGTCCCAGTAGCTGATCCGCATCCTCTTTTCCTTTCATTGCAAGTTGCAGGCTGTCCAGCAAGTTTTCAGCTAAATGAATAACCTGGAAACAAATTAAGGAAACAAGACTGATTACACTGGGAGCATTCAACTAATCTCCACAATAACAAAGCTCCACAAATTTTCTTCTTAGGGTTAAACAGTAGAAATTTCAATTCTGTCAAACTTTTGCAAATATTATGCATTAAACATTAATGTTTACCATTAAAACTCATCCAAGATGCATAACTCTAAGTATGGCACTCAAAATTTCTAATTGTGAATGATTGCTCTGCCAAAAGTACAAATGTACGAGGTGCTACCCAAAAGTTCAGGGAATTTGAACAGCGCGCGCGAACTGGATGCGGTACGCCCTTCTGCCGCTAGATGTGTTGAGCAGTATGCTATGCAAATCAGAGTGCCAACGGCCGTGCAGGTGAGTGGACGCGTTATTTTTTTCTGTGCGATTTTGTAAGGTTATGTTTTAGTGATTCGGCGATTTTCGTTTTAA